>JAEKDQ010000077.1:312500-322500 GCA_026937815.1 Etheostoma perlongum | reverse complement strand
GTCTGTTTGATTTTTACTGAAAACTGCTGCTGTAACAAGTGGATTTCCCATTATGGGATGAATTAAATATTAACTAATCTAATCTCATGTACATGAACTCTTTACTCCATCTCAGCGTTTTATTATTCATGCAGTGAATCACTACATTCTGACTGTTCTTATTCCCAGTGTTATTATTGACCCACGTCACCAACTAGACCACATCCCCGTCTGGATCTGAAGCCCTGTCTCACCACTTCCTCAGATGGTCACGTTATTTAGATTTATTGATTCGTGTACAGGTGGCCATCGAAGCTGCTCATTTCCCCATTTCCCCATGACACGCCACAACGGGGAAATGACACGCCACAACGGGGAAATGACACGCCACAACGGGGAAAAGACACGCCACAACGGGGAAATGACACGCCACAACGGGGAAATGACACGCCACAACAGGGAAAAGACACGCCACAACGGGGAAAAGACACGCCACAACGGGGAAATGACACGCCACAACGGGAAAAGACACGCCACAACGGGGAAATGACACGCCAAAATGACACGCCACAACGGGGAAATGACACGCCAAAATGACACGCCACAACGGGGAAATGACATGCCACAACGGGGAAAAGACACGCCACAACGGGGAAATGACACGCCACAACGGGGAAAAGACACGCCACAACGGGGAAAAGACACGCCACAACGGGGAAATGACACGCCACAACGGGGAAAAGACACGCCACAACGGGGAAATGACACGCCAAAATGACACGCCACAACGGGGAAATGACATGCCACAACGGGGAAAAGACACGCCACAACGGGGAAATGACACGCCACAACGGGAAAATGACACGCCAAAATGACACGCCACAACGGGTATCTGAGTATCTGAGTATCTGAGTGTCTGAGTATCTGAGTGGAAAAGACATGACACGCCACAACGGGGAAATGACACGCCAAAATGACACGCCACAACGGGTATCTGAGTATCTGAGTGTCTGAGTGTCTGAGTGTCTGAGTATCTGAGTATCTGAGTATCTGAGTATCTGAGTATCTGAGTGTCTGAGTATCTGAGTATCTGAGTGTCTGAGTGTCTGAGTGTCTGAGTATCTGAGTGTCTGAGTGTCTGAGTGTCTGAGTATCTGAGTGTCTGAGTATCTGAGTATCTGAGTATCTGAGTGTCTGAGTGGAAAAGACATGACACGCCACAACGGGGAAATGACACGCCAAAATGACACGCCACAACGGAGAAATGACACGCCACAACGGGGAAAAGACATGACACGCCACAACGGGGAAATGACACGCCACAACGGGGAAATGACACGCCAAAACGGGGAAATGACACGCCAAAATGACACGCCACAACGGGGAAATGGCACGCCACAACGGGGAAATGACAAGCCAAAATGACACGCCACAACGGGGAAATGGCACGCCACAACGGGGAGATGACACGCCACAACGGGGAAATGACACGCCACAACGGGGAAATGACACGCCACAACGGGAAATGACACGCCAAAATGACACGCCACAACGGGGAAATGACACGCCACAACGGGAAAATGACACGCCACAATGGGGAAAAGACACGCCACAACGGGGAAAAGACACGCCAAAACGGGGAAATGACATGACACGCCACAACGGGGAAATGACACGCCATAACTGGGAAATGACACGCCACAACAGGGAAATGACACGCCACAACGGGTAAAAGACATGACACGCCACAACGGGGAAATGACACGCCACAACGGGGAAATGACACGCCACAACGGGGAAAAGACACGCCACAACGGGGAAAAGACACGCCACAACGGGGAAATGACACGCCACAACGGGGAAAAGACACGCCACAACGGGGAAATGACACGCCAAAATGACACGCCACAACGGGGAAATGACACGCCAAAATGACACGCCACAACGGGGAAATGACATGCCACAACGGGGAAAAGACACGCCACAACGGGGAAATGACACGCCACAACGGGAAAATGACACGCCAAAATGACACGCCACAACGGGTATCTGAGTATCTGAGTGTCTGAGTATCTGAGTATCTGAGTGTCTGAGTATCTGAGTGGAAAAGACATGACACGCCACAACGGGGAAATGACACGCCAAAATGACACGCCACAACGGGTATCTGAGTATCTGAGTGTCTGAGTGTCTGAGTGTCTGAGTATCTGAGTGTCTGAGTATCTGAGTGGAAAAGACATGACACGCCACAACGGGGAAATGACATGCCAAAATGACACGCCACAACGGGGAAATGACACGCCAAAATGACACGCCACAACGGGGAAATGACACGCCACAACGGGGAAATGACACGCCACAACGGGAAAAGACACGCCAAACGGGAAAAGACACGCCACAACGGGAAATGACACTCCACAACGGGGAAATGACACGCCACAACGGGGAAAAGACACGCCACAACGGGGAAATGACACGCCACAACGGGGAAAAGACACGCCACAACGGGGAAATGACACGCCACAACGGGGAAATGACACGCCAAAATGACACGCCACAACGGGGAAATGACACGCCACAACGGGGAAAAGACACGCCACAACGGGGAAATGACAAGCCACAACGGGGAAAAGACACGCCACAACGGGGAAAAGACACGCCACAACGGGAAATGACACGCCACAACGGGAAATGACACGCCACAACGGGAAAAAAAAGACACGTCTGACGGGAAATGACACGCCACAAAGGGGAAAAGACACGCCACAACGGGAAATGACATTTTTGTCACCACAACGGGGAAAAGACACGCCACAACGGGGAAAAGACACGCCACAACGGGGAAATGACACGCCACAACAATGGGACAGTGGCGGACCCAAATGCAGGACTCAGACAGGTGATAAAAGGTACTTTTATGTTCCAAAGAAGAACGCAGGCGACGGTCCAGCAGGAGAAGATAGTAATCGTTGTCAAAAGGCAGAAGTCCAATCCCAATCAGGAAGGCAAAAGGACAAAAGGAACCGGCAAGAAACGGAAAAGGGAAACAGGCTGAAGTCCCAAACCACCGGGGAAGCAAACCCAAAACTCTGGAAAGACATACGGACAAGTCCAATCTGGCAGAGGTGAAGAGGGAAGGGGGAGTATCTGAGTGTCTGAGTATCTGAGAGTCTGAGTATCTGAGTATCTGAGTATCTGAGTATCTGAGTGTCTCAGTATCTGAGTATCTGAGTGTCTGAGTGTCTGAGTATCTGAGTATCTGAGTATCTGAGTGTCTGAGTATCTGAGTATCTGAGTGTCTGAGTGTCTGAGTATCTGAGTATCTGAGTATCTGAGTGTCTCAGTATCTGAGTGTCTGAGTATCTGAGTATCTGAGTGTCTGAGTGTCTGAGTATCTGAGTGTCTGAGTGTCTGAGTATCTGAGTATCTGAGTATCTGAGTGTCTGAGTATCTGAGTATCTGAGTGTCTGAGTGTCTGAGTGTCTGAGTATCTGAGTATCTGAGTATCTGAGTGTCTGAGTATCTGAGTATCTGAGTGTCTGAGTGTCTGAGTGTCTGAGTATCTGAGTGTCTGAGTGTCTGAGTGTCTGAGTATCTGAGTATCTGAGTATCTGAGTGTCTCAGTATCTGAGTATCTGAGTGTCTGAGTGTCTGAGTATCTGAGTATCTGAGTATCTGAGTGTCTCAGTATCTGAGTGTCTCAGTATCTGAGTATCTGAGTGTCTGAGTGTCTGAGTATCTGAGTATCTGAGTATCTGAGTGTCTGAGTATCTGAGTATCTGAGTGTCTGAGTGTCTGAGTGTCTGAGTATCTGAGTATCTGAGTATCTGAGTGTCTGAGTATCTGAGTATCTGAGTGTCTGAGTATCTGAGTGTCTGAGTATCTGAGTATCTGAGTATCTGAGTGTCTGAGTATCTGAGTGTCTGAGTGTCTGAGTGTCTGAGTGTCTGAGTGTCTGAGTATCTGAGTGTCTGAGTGTCTGAGTATCTGAGTATCTGAGTGTCTGAGTATCTGAGTGTCTGAGTATCTGAGTGTCTGAGTATCTGAGTATCTGAGTGTCTGAGTATCTGAGTATCTGAGTGTCTGAGTGTCTGAGTGTCTGAGTGTCTGAGTATCTGAGTATCTGAGTATCTGAGTGTCTGAGTGTCTGAGTATCTGAGTATCTGAGTGTCT
This sequence comes from Etheostoma perlongum, assembly GCA_026937815.1. Classification (NCBI taxonomy): domain Eukaryota; kingdom Metazoa; phylum Chordata; class Actinopteri; order Perciformes; family Percidae; genus Etheostoma; species Etheostoma perlongum. The sequence continues at coordinate 318,348 of JAEKDQ010000077.1, read as the reverse complement.
GAGTATCTGAGTGTCTGAGTGTCTGAGTGTCTGAGTATCTGAGTATCTGAGTGTCTGAGTGTCTGAGTGTCTGAGTGTCTGAGTATCTGAGTATCTGAGTGTCTGAGTATCTGAGTATCTGAGTGTCTGAGTATCGGAGTGTCTGAGTATCTGAGTGTCTGAGTGTCTGAGTATCTGAGTATCTGAGTATCTGAGTATCTGAGTGTCTGAGTATCTGAGTATCTGAGTATCTGAGTATCTGAGTGTCTGAGTATATGAGTATCTGAGTGTCTGAGTGTCTGAGTATCTGAGTGTCTGAGTATCTGAGTATCTGAGTATCTGAGTATCTGAGTGTCTGAGTATCTGAGTATCTGAGTGTCTGAGTGTCTGAGTATCTGAGTGTCTGAGTATCTGAGTATCGGAGTTTCTGAGTATCTGAGTATCTGAGTATCTGAGTGTCTGAGTATCTGAGTATCTGAGTGTCTGAGTATCTGAGTGTCTGAGTGTCTGAGTATCTGAGTGTCTGAGTATCTGAGTATCTGAGTGTCTGAGTATCTGAGTATCTGAGTGTCTGAGTATCTGAGTGTCTGAGTGTCGGAGTATCTGAGTATCTGAGTGTCTGAGTGTCTGAGTATCTGAGTATCTGAGTGTCTGAGTATCTGAGTGTCTGAGTGTCTGAGTATCTGAGTGTCTGAGTGTCTGAGTGTCTGAGTATCTGAGTATCTGAGTATCTGAGTATCTGAGTATCTGAGTGTCTGAGATACTGAGTGTCTGAGTATCTGAGTGTCTGAGTATCTGAGTATCTGAGTATCTGAGTGTCTGAGTGTCTGAGTATCTGAGTATCTGAGTGTCTGAGTATCTGAGTGTCTGAGTATCTGAGTATCTGAGTATCTGAGTGTCTGAGATACTGAGTGTCTGAGTATCTGAGTGTCTGAGTATCTGAGTATCTGAGTGTCTGAGTGTCTGAGTATCTGAGTGTCTGAGTATCTGAGTATCTGAGTGTCTGAGTATCTGAGTATCTGAGTGCTGGGAGGGGGGGAAGCTGACATACAGGGGACTCTAATCAGGGGCGGAGCTGGTACCAAACGGGCGGGAAAGCAGACAAAGGAAGACCAGGACCAGGGATGTGACCAGACAGTGGAGTTCAAAACAAAACAGGAAGTAGATATCAGAAAACATGAAACACACTACAACACTAACTTGACAAAATCATGTTTTATTGTTTTGCTCACTCACATCTCACACAGCACAAGTATCCCAAAGGCTTTTATTCAGAATAGATTCAAGGTTCATTTAAATTCATTTCAGTTCATTTCAGTTTCTTGTCGTCTTTGCGGGCGCGACCCCCGACACACGTCTGTTTGTCCGCTGCTCCTTTTTGCAGCGTCTGCCCTGTACTGGAGCCTGAAGGCCTCAGGTTTCAGTCTGGTGGTCTATCGGTCTGCCCTGTACTGGAGCCTGAAGGCCTCAGGTTTCAGTCTGGTGGTCTATAGGTCTGCCCTGTACTGGAGCCTGAAGGCCTCAGGTTTCAGTCTGGTGGTCAATCGGTCTGCCCTGTACTGGAGCCTGAAGGCCTCAGGTTTCAGTCTGGTGGTCTATTGGTCTGCCCTGTACTGGAGCCTGAAGGCCTCAGGTTTCAGTCTGGTGGTCTATCGGTCTGCCCTGTACTGGAGCCTGAAGGCCTCAGGTTTCAGTCTGGTGGTTTATCGGTCTGCCCTGCACTGGAGCCTGCAGGCCTCAGGTTTCAGTCTGGTGGTCTATCGGTCAGCCCTGCACTGGAGCCTGCAGGCCTCAGGTTTCAGTCTGGTGATCTATCGGTCTGCCCTGTACTGGAGCCTGAAGGGCTCAGGTTTCAGTCTGGTGGTCTATCGGTCTGCCCTGCACTGGAGCCTGAAGGCCTCAGGTTTCAGTCTGGTGGTTTATCGGTCTGCCCTGCACTGGAGCCTGAAGGCCTCAGGTTTCAGTCTGGTGGTCTGTCGGTCTGCCCTGCACTGGAGCCTGCAGGCCTCAGGTTTCAGTCTGGTGGTCTATCGGTCTGCCCTGTACTGGAGCCTGAAGGCCTCAGGTTTCAGTCTGGTGGTCTATAGGTCTGCCCTGTACTGGAGCCTGCAGGCCTCAGGTTTCAGTCTGGTGGTCTATCGGTCTGCCCTGTACTGGAGCCTGAAGGCCTCAGGTTTCAGTCTGGTGGTCTATCGGTCAGCCCTGCACTGGAGCCTGAAGGCCTCAGGTTAGCCACGGAGTAGCTTACCATGCCAGTGACGTAGTAGATTGTGGAGTTCCAACATGGCGGCGCCCGTGTAACAACAACAACAACAACAACAACAACAACAACTCTTTAACCATAACCATGCTATCCCTTTTAATAATTCACCCGTTTTAATAAATGGACCAATGAGAAGAAAGAAGAAAGACTTTAAATATGCCAAGAATCTTATTTTAAAGATAAAATGTGCCTTTAATGATAGACAGAGACATCAAGAGGACAGAGACATCCGAGGACAGGACAGAGACATCAGGAGGACAGAGACATCCGGAGGACAGGACAGAGACATCAGGAGGACAGAGACATCAGGAGGACAGGACAGAGATATCAGGGGACAGGACAGAGACATCAGGAGGACAGAGATATCAGGGGGACAGGACAGAGACATCAGGAGGACAGAGACATCAGGAGGACAGAAACATCAGGAGGACAGAAACATCAAGAGGACAGGACATAGACATCAGGAGGACAGAAACATCAGGAGGACAGGACAGAGACATCAGGAGGACAGAGACATCTGGAGGACAGGACAGAGACATCAGGAGGACAGGACAGAGACATCCGGAGGACAGAGACATCAGGAGGACAGAGACATCAGGAGGACAGGACAGAGACATCCGGAGGACAGAGACATCAGGAGGACAGGACAGAGACATCAGGAGGACAGGACAGAGACATCAGGAGGACAGGACAGAGACATCCGAAGGACAGGACAGAGACATCAGGAGGACAGAGACATCCGGAGGACAGGACAGAGACATCAGGAGGACAGAGACATCAGGAGGACAGGACAGAGACATCAGGAGGACAGAGACATCAGGAGGACAGGACAGAGATATCAGGGGGACAGGACAGAGACATCAGGAGGACAGAGATATCAGGGGACAGGACAGAGACATCAGGAGGACAGAGACATCAGGAGGACAGAAACATCAGGAGGACAGGACATAGACATCAGGAGGACAGAAACATCAGGAGGACAGGACAGAGACATCAGGAGGACAGAGACATCTGGAGGACAGGACAGAGACATCAGGAGGACAGAGACATCAGGAGGACAGGACAGAGACATCCGGAGGACAGAGACATCAGGAGGACAGAGACATCAGGAGGACAGGACAGAGACATCCGGAGGACAGAGACATCAGGAGGACAGGACAGAGACATCAGGAGGACAGGACAGAGACATCAGGAGGACAGGACAGAGACATCAGGAGGACAGAGATATCAGGAGGACAGGACAGAGATATCAGGAGGACAGGACAGAGACATCAGGAGGACAGGTTAGGGGGATCTTTAAAACATGATAATAAGACATAAAGTGTCAGACAGAGAGACACAAAGATTTATAAAAGGTGATGTCAGTCCGCCGCCCAGCGTTGCTACGGGATACGGGTCAGATATGCTAATGAGGGAGCTGGATGGACCAATCACACGGGCATCTGCAGCTGGGAGTACTCGTCCTGCCCCTCCTTCTCCTCCAGGTCAGGCTCGGCATCATCAGCATCCAACTGCAGGACAGGGGACAGAGGACAGAGGACATAAATACACAAGGACACAAAGACAAAGGGGACACAGGACACAGGACACAGAGGACACAGGACACGGGACACACGGGACACAGAGGACACACAGGACACAGAGGAGACACAGGACACAGTACACACAGGACACAGAGGACACACAGGACACACAGGACACACAGGACACAGAGGGCACAGTACACACGGGACACAGGACACAGGACAGAGGACACAGTACACACATGACACAGGACACACAGGACACAGGACATAGTATAAAGGTGACACAGGACACAGGACCCACGACACAGGACACACACGACACAGGACACAGAGGGCACAGGGCACAGGACACAGGACACACAAGACACAGTACACACAGGGCACAGGACCCACGACACAGGACACAGGACACACAGGGCACAGGACACAGGGGACACACAGTGACACAGGACCCACAGGAGGGTCCACATGTCCTGAGGACACCGGCGGGACTCACGCTCTGCAGCTCTCGGCGGGTGAAGAGACGCGGCAGCAGCAGCGACCTCACCGGGATGGTCAGCAGCAGCATGAAGGGGAACGCCAGCGCCGCCGCCGTCGCCATGACGACCCACAGGAGGGACAGACAGGTCAGCTGGACGACGGTGAACAGGTGCATCCTCAACGTCCGCACCTGGAGAGAGAGACAGAAACGTGATCCTCTGTTCAAAGAGCAGACGGGGACAGAGACATCTTCTGTCCAGAGAGCAGGCAGGGGACAGACAGAGGACAGACGGGGACAGGCAGGAGACAGACAGGGGACAGACAGGGGACATACAGGGGACAGGAGGGGGGCTAACCTTGTGGACGTAGCTGTGGTCGGGGTGGTACTTCGGGGGCATATTATCAGCAGCAGGATGAGGCGCTCCGTGAGCTGGATCCCGTTCAGAGACATGACCCCCATGTAGAGGAAGATCCCGAAGAGGACGGCCAGGGGGATCTGACGCAGGACGTCCCCGATCACGATGGACAGGCCTGGGGGGCGGGGGTAATGTAATAATATATTATATTATAATGTAATGTATGTAATATAATATAAAATATAATATAATATAATATATTATATTATAATATATTATACTATAATGTAATGTAGTATAATATAATGTAATATAATGTAATATATTATAATATATTATATTATATTATAATATAATATATTATAATATATGATATATATATATATAATATAATATAATGTAATATAATATAATATATTATAGTATAATATAATATAATATAATGTAATGTAATGTAATGTAATATAATATAATATAATGTAATATAATATACTATAATATAATATATATTATATAATATAATATAATGTAATATAATGTAATGTAACATCGTACCGACTAACACGGCGACCAGGAAGCCCGTCACCCGCTGCTCCTTGACTTCCTGGATGCGCCGCTTGTCTCCGGGGGCGACGGATTTGCTCATGACAGTGAGGGCGTTGGTGTGGGTGACGGAGCGGACGGTGGCAGCCGATAACCATGGCAACCCAAACAGAGCGGAGACTCCGCCCACCACCACGATGATGAGCAGGTCCAGGTGGAACCCGGTTCCCTTCACCAGCATCCGCTCCTTCTTACTGACGATCAGCCTGGCACACACACAGGACTGTTAGCATCTGTTAGCCTAGCTTAGCATCGCTCCTTCTTACTGACGATCAGCCTGGCACAGACACAGGACTGTTAGCATCTGTTAGCCTAGCTTAGCATCGCTCCTTCTTACTGACGATCAGCCTGGCACAGACACAGGACTGTTAGCATCTGTTAGCCTAGCTTAGCATCCGCTCCTTCTTACTGACGATAAGTCTGGCACAGACACAGCACTGTTAGCATCTGTTAGCCTAGCTTAGCATCGCTCCTTCTTACTGACGATCAGCCTGGCACAGACACAGGACTGTTAGCATCTGTTAGCCTAGCTTAGCATCCGCTCCTTCTTACTGACGATCAGCCTGGCACAGACACAGCACTGTTAGCATCTGTTAGCCTAGCTTAGCATCGCTCCTTCTTACTGACGATCAGCCTGGCAC
>JAEKDQ010000077.1:305000-307500 GCA_026937815.1 Etheostoma perlongum | reverse complement strand
GCATATCTCCACCAGACTCCATGTAAATAATCACTACTTTTAGTGTGTATAGAGCAGCATATCTCCACCAGACTCCATGTAAATAATCACTACTTTTAGCGTGTATAGAGCAGCATATCTCCACCAGACTCCATGTAAATAATCACTACTTTTAGCGTGTATAGAGCAGCATATCTCCACATGTAAATGGGTGAATTAAGAGTTTATTCCATCCAGACCAGAGTGGTGATTGGTGGAACAGTGGAAACCAAGACGGCTTTTGGTAGTTTTATTTAGTTTCTGCCCACGTTGAATGAACATTGTTTTATGATGATAAAAGTAGTGATTATTTACATGGAGTCTGGTGGTTTGTGTCCTGCAGAGTATCCAGTGTAACAGTGACAGGCATGTTTGTCCCAGATAATATTTGGGTGATCTTACGGTGTAGAAGGCCTCTTCGAACACCAGCAGCGGTCCAGAGAAGCCGATCACCAGCAGAGGCTGAGCACCCAGCACGCTGAACACTATGCCCTGTATCGCCGTGGCAACTATCAGCTCCGAAACACCAATCAGACCCTCTGTCTTCTCACCTGGAAACCAGGAAAACACCTTCACAGTCAAAATGAAAGGCTGTGGAAAGAATGTGTGTGTGTGTGTGTGTGTGTGTGTGTGTGTGTGTGTGTGTGTGTGTGTGTGTGTGTGTGTGTGTGTGTGTGTGTGTGTGTGTGTGTGTGTGTGTGTGTGTGCCCATGCATGTGTGTGTGTGTGTGTGTGTGTGTGTGTGGGATGACTCCCACAAGAAAATTGAATTAATAATTAAATTAATAATTTAATATTTTTTTTATTATATCATCATAATATTAATTAATTCTTTTATATTATTTATTCAATTTTTAATTATTAATTGAATGAAAAATCTACAGATTTCAGCTTACAAAACACTTAAATACACACATAAAAACAGTATGAAACAGTATGAAAATAACAACAATAATTAACTTGTATCTATTAAAAGTCCTTTAGCATTAGCATTAGCCTCCGCGGACTCACCCAGCAGGCCCCCGAAGGTGATGGCGGGCGACAGCGCGGCGAAGTAGATGAAGACGACAGCGGCCATGCACTGGGGGTTCAGGGCGTCCCGGAGGTCGCTGAGGTACCGCGGGTAGCGCCGCCGCACGTCTGAGACCACGCCCCCGAACAGGCGGCCGGACCGCCGCAGAGGCTCCTCGCCGGGCTTGGTGAGAACGGGGGAGTCTGGGGGGGGACGGAGCCGTTACAGGATTAACTTTAACTTATACTCATATATAACGTAACATTTGAACTTATATGCTAATATGTGTTGTTGTCATGGCAACCGACCGTCATGGTCCTGAATGCTGGCCTGTTTCTCCGGCACGTTCCCGCTCTCTTCTTCTCTTTTCCGGAGCATTTCTCTCTGGAAGCGAGCGACGGAGCGGAGCAGGTCGTCGCCCCCGACGACGTCGGACGGCGGCAGCACCACGCTGCAGTCCAGGAACCGGTTGATGGCCGACAGCAGGTCTTGCCGCTCGTCGGCCTGGTACGCCGCCTCGTGGAAGTGCTGAGGAACCAACGCAGAATCTGACTCATTACAACACTCAGACCCACAGAATCTGACTCTGACCCACAGAATCTGACCCAGACCCACAGAATCTGACCCAGACCCACAGAATCTGACCCAGACCCACAGAATCTGACTCAGACCCACAGAATCTGACCCAGACCCACAGAATCTGACCCATCACAACACTCAGACCCACAGAATCTGACTCAGACCCACAGAATCTGACCCATAACAACGCTCAGACCCACAGAATCTGACTCAGACCCACAGAATCTGACCCATCACAACACTCAGACCCACAGAATCTCACTCAGACCCACAGAATCTGACCCATCACAACACTCAGACCCACAGAATCTCACTCAGACCCACAGAATCTGACTCTGACCCACAGAATCTGACCCAGACCCACAGAATCTGACTCAGACCCACAGAATCTGACTCAGACCCACAGAATCTGACCCATAACAACGACTCAGACCCACAGAATCTGACTCAGACCTACAGAATCTGACCCAGACCCACAGAATCTGACTCAGACCTACAGAATCTGACCCAGACCCACAGAATCTGACCCATCACAACACTCAGACCCACAGAATCTCACTCAGACCCACAGAATCTGACCCATCACAACACTCAGAGGGTAGTAGTAGTAGTGTGAAGTGTGAAGTGTAAAGTGAGAATTGACTCACTTTGTCGGACATGAGCGTGGAGATGGAGCGTCCGACCTGGTGGTAGTCAATGTTGGCGGTGGGGGGGCCAAGCAGCAGGAAGAGGAACCTCACAGGGACGGGGACCTCCAGGACGGAGTCCAGAAGGACCGCTTCCTGCAGACGCACAAATGCCATGGAGGGCTGCTGCAGGAAGCCCACGCTGCCTGCAGACACAGCACAGGGAATCAGTTAACACACATAACGCTGCCTGCAGACACAGCAC
>JAEKDQ010000077.1:295000-300000 GCA_026937815.1 Etheostoma perlongum | reverse complement strand
ACAGACACAGACACACACACACACACACAGACTCCATTTCTTTGCAAAAACTTTTTTTTTAATAAAACAATTCTCGGGGAGTGTGGGGGGGCACACCCTGGGACCCCCCCACACATAACAACCCCAGGTACACACACACACACACACACACACACACAGAGACACACACAAGTATCACAGCAGGTATAACAGGTGATACTCACTGAGGTCAGCCTGGAAACTGTCAAAGAAATAAATCACAACCAGAGCAGAGACTGATTTCCTGTTTATCTCAGAGACCGACGGAGACAGACACACACACACACACACACACACACACAGACACAATAGATAGAGGCTGTGGGTGGGTGTGTAGGTTGTGTTCAGGTCAGCAGCGTGATGAAGACCAGGATCTGACAGAAAGCTCTTTCATGTTGGAGACATTCTTCAGACATGACGCAGCCGACGGGACTCGTGTACTTCCTGCCTGTCCCCCAGCGTAGGAAACACAGCGGCAACAACAGCCGACGGGACCCGTGTACTTCCTGCCTGTCCCCCAGCGTAGGAAACACAGCGGCAACAACAGCCCAGGATCACGGGACCCATCTACTTCCTGCCTGTCCCCCAGCGTAGGAAACACAGCGGCAACAACAGCCGACGGGACCCATCTACTTCCTGCCTGTCCCCCAGCGTAGGAAACATAGCGGCAACAACAGCCGACGGGACCCATCTACTTCCTGCCTGTCCCCCAGCGTAGGAAACACAGCGGCAACAACAGCCGACGGGACCCGTCTACTTCCTGCCTGTCCCCCAGCGTAGGAAACACAGCGGCAACAACAGCCGACGGGACCCGTCTACTTCCTGCCTGTCCCCCAGCGTAGGAAACACAGCGGCAACAACAGCCGACGGGACCCTTCTACTTCCTGCCTGTCCCCCAGCGTAGGAAACACAGCGGCAACAACAGCCGACGGGACCCGTCTACTTCCTGCCTGTCCCCCAGCGTAGGAAACACAGCGCCAACAGCCGACGGGAGCCGTGTATTTCCTACCTATTCAATTCAATTCAATTCAATTTTATTTATAGTATCAATTCATAACAAGAGTTATCTCAAGACACTTTACAAGGACCCAACAGTTCTAGTAGTTTCCTCCAGAGCAAGCAACAGTGCGACAGTGGCAAGGAAAAACTCCCCTTTGGGAAGAAACCTCGGACAGACCCAGGCTCTTGGTAGGCGGTGTCTGACGACCGGTTGGGGATAGAATGAAGAGTGTGAATAACAGTCCCAAAAAAAAAAAATAAAAATAATAGTAGTTTGTAGTAGTTCTTTGTAGTAGTTCATGGCAAAAAACCTGTGCCCCAGCGTAGGAAACACAGCGCCAACAACAGCCAACGCTGACATAAAACAGGAAAAAGCAACCAAAATGTATAAAAAAACTAAAAAACGTTGAAAAAAGGAAGCGACAAAGAATAGGCTCTTGAGATGTTGCTTTTGTTTCAAAACTTGCTTTTTGAGGGGGTCCTAAAGCTGCCCAACCCAGCCCCTCCTTAGCTCCCCCCCGCAGTCTGACAGACTGACGTTTCTTCACTGGAAGGAGAGCGAAGCAGCCCCTCCAGAGATGGATAAGCTAACGTTGGGCAGCCCCTCCAGAGATGGATAAGCTAACGTTGGGCAGCCCCTCCAGAGATGGATAAGCTACCGTTGGGCAGCCCCTCCAGAGATGGATAAGCTACCGTTAGGCAGCCCCTCCAGAGATGGATAAGCTACCGTTAGGAAGCCCCTCCAGAGATGGATAAGCTACCAGCCCCTCCAGAGATTAAGCTAAGCCCCTCCAGAGATGGATAGGCTACCGTTAGACAGCCCCTCCAGAGATGGATAAGCTACCATTGGGCGGCCCCTCCAGAAATGGATAAGCTACCGTTAGGCAGCCCCTCCAGAGATGGATAAGCTACCGTTAGGCAGCCCCTCCAGAGATGGATAAGCTACCGTTAGGCAGCCCCTCCAGAGATGGATAAGCTACCGTTAGGCAGCCCCTCCAGAAATGGATAAGCTACCGTTAGGCAGCCCCTCCAGAGATGGATAAGCTACCGTTAGGCAGCCCCTCCAGAGATGGATAAGCTACCGTCAGGCAGCCCCTCAGAGATGGATAGGCTCCACCGATTAAGGGCAGCCCCTCCAGAGATGGATAGGCTACCGTTAGGCAGCCCCTCCAGAGATGGATAGGCTACCGTTAGGCAGCCCCTCCAGAGATGGATAGGCTACCCCTCCAGAGATGGATAGGCAGCCCCTCCAGAGATGGATAAGGCTACCGTTAGGCAGCCCCTCCAGAGATGGATAAGGGCAGCCCCTCCAGAGATGGATAAGCTACCGTTAGGCAGCCCCTCCAGAGATGGATAAGCTACCGTCAGGCAGCCCCTCCAGAGATGGATAAGCTACCGTTAGGCAGCCCCTCCAGAGATGGATAAGCTACCGTCAGGCAGCCCCTCCAGAGATGGATAGGCTACCGTTAGACAGCCCCTCCAGAGATGGATAAGCTACCATTGGGCGGCCCCTCCAGAGATGGATAAGCTACCGTCAGGCAGCCCTCCAGAGATGGATAAGCTACCGTCAGGCAGCCCCTCCAGAGATGGATAAGCTACCGTTAGGCAGCCCCAGCCCCTCCAGAGATGGATAAGCTACCGTCAGGCAGCCCCTCCAGAGATGGATAAGCTACCGTCAGGCAGCCCCTCCAGAGATGGATAAGCTACCGTCAGGCAGCCCCTCCAGAGATGGATAAGCTACCGTGGGCAGTCCTTTTGAAACCATTGTAAAATCAAATGAAACACCCAAAAAATTCAATGACAGTAATGTTGTATGGAATCATCCGTGTTATTTTTGGGAAATTTGGTTGAAAGAAATCCATATTTCTGATATAAAACACTTAGAAACAGGGTCAGTTTGACCCGAGGGATAAATTCTTGAGATTTTGATTCTGGACTCTTGATTAAGCGGGTTTACTGACTCTTGATGCCGTCCAGGTCGACAGACATCAGTGTCTCCGCCTCGTCGGCGTCATCTGCAGCAGCGCCCGTCATGATGGCGCCAGGGGAGAGAGCGCTGTGATTGGTCGACGTGGTGGGTGGATCCCTGTGAAGGGGAGGAGCTACATGTTCAATGTTGTCATTGCAGGAGAATTGAACATTTCAGAGAGAGGGAATGACCTGGTGGGCTCGGCTTCATTCTGACTGAACTCCTCCTCGCCGTCGTCGTCCTCCCGGTCTTCTTCTATGGTGGCAGCAGCGTTGGGGGCGGAGCCCCGCCTCCGCTCCTTCCTCCCCTCGTTGGTCCTCTTCCTCCGGCTGTCGGGGGGGGGTTTGGTCAGAGGGTGATGGACTTGAAGGGAGAAGTGACGGTGGTCTGCAGCGGGGGAAATGGATATTTATCACAGCAAGGTTAAGATGGTACGGCCCATATATACAGTGTATATATACAGTATATATATATATATATATATATATATATATATATATATATATATATATACACTGTATATATGTATTCATATATTTCCTTCCTCTATAATCTGATTAATCTCATCTGAAAGGACGGAGCAGTTCGGGGGTCGCACCTTCAAAGTCCTGCTCGTCATAGACTCTGAGTTTCTCGGGGGGGCTGCGAGCTGCAGGGCGGAGGATCTGCTGGAAACCCTGAACATCAAACGCTTTGTTCAGATCCTCTTCTTCTTCTTCTTCCTCACTGGGGCCAGGGCGACCAGGCGGAGGCTGCAGGGACAAACGATCAGCTTTACTCATATTACAAAACGTTTTCATTGTATGATATATACATATATATATATATATATATATATATATATATATATATATATATATATATGTATATATATATAAACATAACCCCCTCCCCCCTCCCCCACGGTGTGCTGCGTTCAGGGACGCCTGCTGGAGCTGGAATTAAGGAACTCAGGACAGATTTGGGATCTCGGCTCTCGGCCATGACGTTATGAGTTAAGGAAAAACTGCTCCTATCATATGATTGTTGATCATTTTTGTAAGTGCTATTTAGTGCTGGGATTGTTTGTCTGTTTGTAGTTTTATTATTTTAATTTTTCTTATTAATTATTATTATTACTATTATTATTATTATTTTTTATTATTTTACTATTTCTATTATTATTTTTTGGTCTGTAAAGGTCTACATAGCGTCCACGGTAAATTGATATTATTTGTTGTAAGTTTATTGTTATCGAGCCCCCTCCGAAAAACTTTTAGTATTTTATTTTTAATATACAGTAGGACATATTATACATAATATATAATATATGTATATATAAATATATACATATATACATATATGATCATTATACCTCCTGAAATACTCATTAACAATACAATGATAAAACGTGTAAAATAAACTAAAATGTGAAACTGACAAGGCGCCAAAACTAGATGCTTCATAGCGTGAGAATTAGTTTTTAACAATTTGTTTTGATAATAATAATAATAATAATAATAATAATAATAATAATAATGATAATAATAATAATAATCTCTGCCTCCAGGACGCCGTGCAGGTATTTAGACATTAATATCTTGATGATCCATTCCGAGTGAAGGCTCACACCTCGCGTTAACATCTAAATAAGAGACGCCTGCTTTCATGGCCGGGGTGGTCCAGTGGTAGAGCGGGCGCACATATACTTGGAGGTCTATGCCTCAACGCAGGGGTCCATATATATATTATATTATATATTTATTTTTAAATATATAATATAATATAACCTTTGTGTTGAGACTCACTGGAGACGGACTGACGGACTCAGGGGGACACACAGAGGCGTGGAGATGGTTCATGGCTCCTTCAGGGGTCAGGGGTCAGAGGTCAGGGTGTGTCTGATGCTCAGCTGTAGAACCTGGAACAGAGGAGACACTGGAGGAAAGGAGACACTGGAGTACATAGACTATATAGTACATAGAGTACATAGACTATATAGTACATAGAGTACATAGAGTACATAGACTATATA
>JAEKDQ010000077.1:285000-287500 GCA_026937815.1 Etheostoma perlongum | reverse complement strand
GCTCCGAGCGGCAGATGTCCAGGGCCCTCTGGTAGTCCCGTCTGTACCTGTCTGTCTCCCTGCCTGTCTCCCTGTCTGTCTGTCTCCCTACCTGTGGGTGTGTGTCTCCCTGCTCCGAGCGGCAGATGTCCAGGGCCCTCTGGTAGTCCCGTCCCGCCTGCTCCAGCTGCAGCGAGGACGCTCGGTACCGGGCCCGAGAGTCCAGACAGAGTCCGAGTAGCAGACGGGTGTCCTTCCTCAGAGCCTCCTGCTCCTCTGGAGACCACAACAACACAACAACAACAACATTAACAACAACAACAACAACAACAACACAACACAACACAACACAACAACAACATAAACAACAACAACATAAACAACAACAACACAACAACAACATAAACAACATAAACAACAACAACAACATAAACAACAACAACAACACAACACAACAACAACATAAACAACAACAACACAACAACAACATAAACAACAACAACAACACAACACAACACAACAACAACATAAACAACAACAACACAACAACAACATAAACAACAACAACACAACAACAACAACAACACAACAACATAAACAACAACATAAACAACAACAACATAAACAACAACAACACAACATTAACAACAGCCGACCCCCCACGGTCTCCGCCCACGGTCTCCCCCCACGGTCTCCACCGACCCCCCATGGTCTCCCCCCCACGGTCCCCACCCACGGTCTCCCCCCACGGTCTCCGCCCACGGTCTCCGCCCACGGTCTCCACCAACCCCCCATGGTCTCCCCCCACGGTCTCCACCGGCCCCCCATGGTCTCCCCCACGGTCTCCCCCACGGTCTACGCCAACCCCCCACGGTCTCCACCGACCCCCCACGGTTTCCCCCCACGGTCTCCGCCAACCCCCCACGGTCTCCACCGACCCCCACGGTCTCCCCCACGGTTTCCCCCACGGTCTCCGCCAACCCCCCACGGTCTCCGACCCCCCCATGGTCTCTCCCCACGGTCTCCCCACGGTCTCCGCCCACGGTCTCCCCCCACGGTCTCCGCCCACGGTCTCCACCGACCCCCACGGTCTCCACCGACCCCCCACGGTCTCCCCCACGGTTTCCCCCCACGGTCTCCGCCAACCCCCCACGGTCTCCGACCCCCCACAGTCTCCCCCCACGGTCTCCGCCCACGGTCTCCACCGACCCCCCACGGTCTCCCCACACGATCTCCGCCGACCCCCCACGGTCTCCGCCCACTGTCTCCCCTCACGGTCTCCGCCCACGGTCTCCGCCCACGCGGTCTCTCCCCCGACCCCCACAGTCTCCGCCCACGGTCACCGCCGACCCCCCACGGTCTCCGCCCATGGTCTCCCCCCACGGTCTCCCCCCACGGTCTCCGCCGACCCCCACGGTCTCCGCCCACGGTCTCCCCTCACGGTCTCCGCCCACGGTCTCCCCACACGATCTCCGCCGACCCCCCACGGTCTCCGCCCACGGTCTCCGCCCACGGTCTCCCCTCATGGTCTCCCCTCACGGTCTCCGCCCACGGTCTCCCCTCACGGTCTCCGCCCACGGTCTCCCCTCACGGTCTCCGCCCGCGGTCTCCCCTCACGGTCTCCGCCCACGGTCTCCCCTCACGGTCTCCGCCCGCGGTCTCCGCCGACCCCCCACGGTCTCCGCCGGACCCCCACGGTCTCCGCCCACGGTCTCCGGTCCCACCGGTCTCCACCGACCCCCACGGTCTCCGCCCCCACGGTCTCCGCCCACGGTCTCCCTCATGGTCTCCCCTCACGGTCTCCGCCCACGGTCTCCCCTCACGGTCTCCGCCCACGGTCTCCCCTCACGGTCTCCGCCCGCGGTCTCCCCTCACGGTCTCCGCCCACGGTCTCCGCCCACGGTCTCCACCGACCGCCCACGGTCTCCACCGACCCCCCACGGTCTCCGCCCACGGTCTCCCCATGGTCTCCCCCATGGTCTCCCCCACGGTCTCCGCCCACGGTCTCCGCCCACGGTCTCCACCGACCGCCCACGGTCTCCACCGACCCCCCACGGTCTCCGCCGACCCACCACGGTTTCCCCCCACGGTCTCCCCCCACGGTCTCCGCCCACGGTCTCCACCGACCCCCCATGGTCTCCCCCCACAGTCTCCCCCCACGGTCTCCACCGACCCCCCATGGTCTCCCCCCACGGTCTCCCCCACGGTCTCCGCCCACGGTCTCCCCCCACGGTCTCGCCCACGGTCTCCACCGACCCCCACGGTCTCCCCCCCCGGTCTCCCCCACGGTCTCCCCCACGGTCTCCGCCGACCCCCCACGGTCTCCGCCCACGGTCTCCGCCGACCCCCCATGGTCTCCCCCCACGTTCTCCGCCCACGGTCTCCGCCGACCCCCCACGGTCTCCCCACGGTCGACCCCCACGGTCTCCCCCACGGTCTCCGCCGACCCCGACCGCTGAGGCGGGAGCCGGCGTTACCGTGACGGTGTCTCACCCGTCAGCTCCTCCGTCTCCTGCTGCTG
>JAEKDQ010000077.1:280000-282500 GCA_026937815.1 Etheostoma perlongum | reverse complement strand
ACTCTGATGAGAGAGAGACAGCTAAGATCTCTGTCTTACTCTCTCTCTGTCTCCCTGTCTCTCTTTGTCTCTCTATCCATCTCTCTCTCTCTCTCTCTGTCTCCCTGTCTCTCTACCCGTCTCTCTCTCTCCCTCTCTACCTGTCTGTCTCACTGTCTCTCTACCTGTCTGTCTCACTGTATGCCTGTCTCTCTCTCTCTACCTGTCTCTCTCTGTCTGCCTGTCTTTCTCTCCGTCTCTCTCTCTACCTGTCTCTCTACCTGTCCCTCTCTACCCGTCTCTCTCTACCTGTCTCTCTCTCTCTCCCTCTACCTGTCTCTCTCCCTCCATGTCTCCCTGTGTGTGTGACTAACTCACCTTGCAGCAGGTATGTGTCCCGGATGTCCTCGTGTCCCTCGGAGTCCTCTCAGAGTCTGAATGACAGCGCTGCGAACGCGGGACGCCGCCATCTTAACTGTTTACATGACGAGCGGAACTCCCGAGCGCTGACCCGGCGCCTTCACAATAAAAGCACCGGACGCGTAGTCTCTTTATTTAAGCTATTTTGTAATTCATTAATTCATTTTAATTTATTGTATTGATTAGATGAACCAGGATTCGCCTAAAGATGATTATTTTGTATTTTTGTGTTAAAAAATAAATCAGACGTTGGTACTTTTTTACTCTTGGCCAAGTAATTATTTGGATGAGTACTTTTTACTTGAGCCCCACCCCCCCACCCCGTGTAACAGAGACTGTATTATCCTATTGTCTTAGAGACAGAATTACTCATCCAGCGAGGAAATAATCCACACCTGGCGCAGCGTGACTGTAGTGGAGTAGTTTAATGGAGACGTAGCTTAGCATGAACCATACAACCAGAGCAGTGATGTAGAAATGTCCTCACAACCATGGTAAAACACAGACTGGTCCTCACAACCATGGTAAAACACAGACTGGTCCTCACAACCATGGTAAAACACAGACTGGTCCTCACAACCATGGTAAAACACAGACTGGTCCTCACAACCATGGTAAGACACTGGGACTGGTCCTCACAGATAGCAATACAATCTCTCACTCTCACACACACTCACACACACACACTCTCTCACTCACTCACACACACACCTCTCTCTCTCTCTGTTTCTTAGCGTCACATCTTTCTCTTTTATATAAAATACATCATTTCAAAATTTCCGTTTCAAAATAAAACTGAAGGAAGTACAACATGAGTACAGGTGTCCTCCCCCAGACCAGGGTCCAGCTCTAAAGAGGTGGTCTCGGTCCAGGCCAACCTGAACCAGGGTCCAGATCTAAAGAGGTGGTCTCGGTCCAGGCCAACCTGAACCAGGGTCCAGATCTAAAGAGGTGGTCCTCGGTTTGGGCCACCTGTCTCACTGTAGTCTGTAGTCTCTGTAGTAACACTGTTCGGGGCCGGTGGTGCGTTCACTGTGCGGGCCGGTGGTGCGTTCACTGTGCGGGCCGGTGATGCGTTCATTGTGATGGCCGGTGGTGCGTTCACTGTGCGGGCCGGTGGTGCGTTCACTGTGCGGGCCGGTGGTGCGTTCACTGTGCGGGCCGGTGGTGCGTTCACTGTGATGGCCGGTGGTGCGTTCCCTGTGCGGGCCGGTGGTGCGTTCGCTGTGCGGGCCGGTGATGCGTTCATTGTGATGGCCGGTGGTGCGCGGGCCTGGTGCGTTCCCTGTGCGGGCCGGTGGTGCGTTCACTGTGCGGGCCGGTGGTGCGTTCACTGTGCGGGCCGGTGGGGTGATGGCCGGTGGTGCGTTCACTGTGCGGGCCGGTGGTGCGTTCACTGTGATGGCCGGTGGTGCGTTCACTGTGCGGGCCGGTGGTGCGTTCACTGTGCGGGGGCCGGTGGTGCGTTCACTGTGCGGGCCGGTGGTGCGTTCACTGTGCGGGCCGGTGGTGCGTTCGCTGTTCGGGGCCGGTGGTGCGTTAGCTGTGCGGGCCGGTGGTGCGTTCGCTGTTCGGGCCGGTGGTGCGTTCCCTGTGCGGGCCGGTGGTGCGTTCGCTGTTTGGGGCCGGTGGTGCGTTCACTGTGCGGGCCGGTGGTGCGTTCACTGTGCGGGCCGGTGGTGCGTTCACTGTGCGGGGCCGGTGGTGCGATCACTGTGCGGGCCGGTGGTGCGTTCACTGTGCGGGGCCGGTGGTGCGTTCACTGTGCGGGCCGGTGGGTCAGGAACCTCTTGAGGTGCAGCCGCAGCACCCCGCGGGTCTTGAAGGTCTTGCCGCAGCCGCAGGCGTGCGGGCGCTCGCCGCTGTGGTCCAGCTGGTGCACGCGCAGCAGCGAGCTGGTGAAGAAGAACTGGCCGCAGGTGAAGCAGTAGTGGGGCTTCTCCCCGGTGTGTTTGGACCGCTGGTGACTCAGCAGGGAGCCCGACGTGGTGAAGCTCCGCCCACACTCCTGCAAGTACACACACACACACACACACACACACACACACACACTACTGTCAGTACACAGAAGATACACACACATTCTACTGTCAATACACAG
>JAEKDQ010000077.1:260000-275000 GCA_026937815.1 Etheostoma perlongum | reverse complement strand
GCTTCCATCCCCAATTATTTCCTACCCCCTTCCCTAAATACTTACTTACTCCCTTCCTTTTCCATCCGTGCCTCCTTCCTTCCCTCCTTCTTTCCTTCCCTCCCTAAGTACTTCCCTACTTCCTTCCCTTTTCTCTCCATCCTTTCTAGTATTTCTCCTTCACTACATTTCTCTGCCAGCTGAAATCTTTATTAATATTTTAATGATGTACATCTACTGTTGTAGTATTAGTACTGTGTGGTATTAGTACTTTTGCTGCAGTATTTTAAACAATGAAAGGCCTCAGCAGCAGCAGCAGCAGTAGCATCCAGCACACAGCCTCCACCAAACTCCATTCAGATTCCGGCTGTTTTAGTGTCTGTGTTCAGTGACACACACATTTTATCCAATCAAGTGAAAGTTAATTCCATTAATTAACATATAAATCTTTAATTCGGCTAATCCGACGTGCGTTCACGCGGAACCTGCAGCACTGCTTCCCCGGTTAGTCTCGGTGAAGCGCGTTCACGTGGAACCTGCAGCACTGCTTCCCCGGTTAGTCTCGGTGAAGCGCGTTCACGTGCGGGACGTTTTTAGGATTTTAAGCCTTTGAGTGGAGCGGAACTCGGTTTTGATGAAGCCGAATGAAGCCCAGCTCATTAACGGGTTACCCTCGGGTTTGCGCCCGCAGCGTGCACGGCTGAGAGCGAGCCCCCCCCCGCGTGTCTGTAATTCCGTGTTTTTATGAATGGAGTCCGGCGGAGGTTTCCTCCCTCAGACCCAGACGCTAGCTCGGTTAGCTTCGCCCCGCTAACGGCTCCGGTGTGAGACTCCCCGGTGAAAGGAAGCGTTATCAGGGTTTTACCGGGGCAGCCGAGTCCGCGTCCATCCCCGGGTCGGTGAACCGGGTCCTCCTTAGAAGTTGGCTGTGGAGCTAAAAGCCGCAACTTCTTCTTCTGCAGCTGCAGCAGCTGGCCACTTCCGGGACAAAGGCCAACGTCCCAAAAAAAAAAAAAAGATCCCAAAAACAGTCTGAGGAAATGTTGTCTTACTTTCGAGAATTTGTCATAAAATAAATGAGTCAGAGGTTTTATTGTGAAATGTATTCAGACTGTTTATTGGTCATTTTGGGATGAATCCCGAACGGAGAGACCAGGTTCCAGCAGCAGGCTGCAGAAACTGAATAATACAGTAATAAAAAGATATTACAGTAATATATAAAGATATTACAGTAACATATAAAATATAAAGATATTACAGTAATATAAAGATAGATTACAGTAATATATCAAATATAAGACATGTCGACTTGGAGGGTTTATTAACAAATAACATTAAACAGACATCGCAGTTCAAAATATTAAATCAGAAAATTACAACTTATAAAACAAACAATAGTAATAAAGAAAACCATGAGAGACTGGATGCGTCCATGCCCCCCCACGGTGTGATGTCATAGTTTTACCAACTGGTTTTCCTCTGAATGCTCCAACATTACCCCCCCCTCCCTAATAAAGCAATCACCTGATTATTATTAATATTATTAACGTGTTGGGCTCGGTATGGACATTAGTTTGAAGAAACCCAGATTCTGATACAGAATCTTTAGGAAGGAGTCAGTCCATCACCATGGTTACAGCTGTTTACTGTCTCAGCAAATTATACTGATACTAAAATTATACTGATTAAATTATACTGATGATATATTAAATTATACTTATAATAAGGGGCGGCTGTGGCTCAGTGGTAGAGCGGTTGCCTGCCAATTGGAAGGTTGGTGGTTCAATCCCCATGTCGCAGTCCCATGTCGAAGTGTCCTTGGGCAAGACACTGAACCCCGAGTTGCCCCCGATGCTGTGTCATCGGAGTGTGAATGTGTGTGCATGTTTATCTGATGAGCAGGTGTGTAGATGTGTGTGATTGTTTATCTGATGAGCAGGTGTGTGTGAGTGTGTGTCTGATGAGCAGGTGTGTAGATGTGTGTGAGTGTGTATCTGATGAGCAGGTGTGTAGATGTGTGTGTGTGTGTATCTGATGAGCAGGTGTGTGTGAGTGTGTATCTGATGAGCAGGTGTGTGAGTGTGTAGATGAGCAGGTGTGTAGATGTGTGTGAGTGTGTATCTGATGAGCAGGTGTGTAGATGTGTGCGAGTGTGTATCTGATGAGCAGGTGTGTAGATGTGTGTGAGTGTGTATCTGATGAGCAGGTGTGTAGATGTGTGCGAGTGTGTATCTGATGAGCAGGTGTGTAGATGTGTGTGAGTGTGTGTCTGATGAGCAGGTGGAACCTTGTACGGCAGCCTCGGCCACAGTGTATGAATGTGTGTGAATGGTGAATGTATCCTGTATGATGTAAAAGAGCTTTGAGTAGTCGCTCAGACTAGAAAAGCTGCAGTACTCCGATACAGCGTGTTGGCAGCATGGGGGGGGCGACACCAGAACACGTAGAACTGAACCCTTTATCACAAAGGACGTGCTGCGTGGCATTCCTGGGTCCCTGCCCCCAGAACCAGAAACAGGCCCCCAGCACCAGAACCAGGTAGTGTGTACGCACTGGCCGGTTACTATGGGAACCGAAATACAGACAGACAGTCTGGTCTTAAGCTGAATCTAGACTGGATGAAGACCCTCACCAGGTTCCAGTCACTTCTTTACCTTTAATCAGAATAACAGCAGCAGGGGGGGGACGGGGGCAAACAGACACAAGACACATCAGTTATTACTAGATACACGGACCCTTAAGGACCAGAACCAGTTCTCTGCGGCGTACTGGAGGCAGTCCACATCAGGGAAGAGGTTTCCAGGTGATCCAGATCCTCTGCAGTCAGTCCCCAGACCTCCTAGCCAATCAGAGAAGAAGAAGTTAGTGATGCAGAACGTAAACAGGAAGTAGAAGATTTAGACTGGGGGGCCACATTTAGACCAGGGCCGTCGGGGGGATCAGAAGAACGCCTCGGTCCGTCTTTGTCATGGCACCCCCCCTCTGAGAACACTCTGCCTGGGGGGGCTACAATTCGGCCTTTTGTTCACATCATCTCCAGCAGATGTTACATCACAGGTGTGATGTCACTCACCGCCATGTTGGGCGTCTGACATCACAGCTTCACTGAGCGGGAGGCGGAGTCTGCTCTGTCAGAGCCAATCAGAGAGAAGAGGACATTAACAGAAGAATCACCTGTGTGTACATGATCATAAACCAAATGTAAGACTTCAGGATTCTGCTGGATCAGAATACGCTTCAGGACGGTTTTGTCACGGCCCCCCCTCTGTGAACAGACTGCTGGGGGGGGCTTCAATCGGCCTTTCGTGTCATCACTTCCAGGTAGAACCAGGACTACTTTCAAAGAGACGCACCATTCAACAGGAGACCTAATGATAGACGGGTGCTGGTCTTCATGCAACTGGACCTACTTCCTCTAGGGAGGACCGGACCCACCACTTCCTCTAGGGAGGACCGGACCCACCACTTCCTCTAGGGAGGACCGGACCCACCACTTCCTCTAGGGAGGACCGGACCCACCACTTCCTCTAGGGAGGACCGGACCCACCACTTCCTCTAGGGAGGACCGGACCCACCACTTCCTCTAGGGAGGACCGGACCTACTTACTCTTTAGGACTGGTTTTCCATCACAGATCCTTTGAAGCTGGTCTCAGTGGAAGAGTCCCCGTTCAGGTCCTGTGGGGGAGCGTAGATGCTGGACCCATGGCCATCTTCAGGACTCCGTGTATTGAACCCATCAGAGGTTTGGTCCCCCTTAGAAACAGGACTCTGCTCCTGGAAAACAGAATAAAGTAAATACAGAACCAGTTCCATTTCTGCGCCTAGTGATGCATCTTCATCATCATCATCATCATCATCATCATCATCATCACCGCCACCATCAGATCAGCCAATCATGTGGTATGTACAGAATCAGCCTTTAAAATCAGACCAATAGCAGTTAAGACCCTCCGAACCAATCATCTGATGCATTGGGGGGGATCAGAAGAACGCTTCGGTCCGTCTTTGTCATGGCGCCCCCCCTCTGAGAACACTCTGCCTGGGGGGGGGGGCTACAATTCGGCCTTTTGTTCACATCATCTCCAGCAGATGTTACATCACAGGTGTGATGTCACTCACCGCCATGTTGGGGGTCTGACATCACAGCTTCACTGAGCGGGAGGCGGAGTCTGTTCTGTCAGAGCCAATCAGAGAGAAGAGGACATTAACGGGAGAATCACCAGGTTAGGCTAAATGAAAGAGTCGGGGCTAAAGACTAGACCCGGTTAGCTGCTGGATCAGAATACGCTTCAGGACGGTTTTGTCACGGCCCCCCCTCTGAACAGACTGCTGGGGGGGGGTTCAATCGGCCTTTCGTGTCATCACTTCCAGACAGAAACCGGCACCATTAGCGTTGGACTCAGCTGATATTACTCCTGCTGGTCTCTGAAACCATTTTAAAATGGTTTCAGAGACCAGCAGACCAGGTTTAATAAAACTACCAATGTTCAGAGGAAACCATAACCCCAAAACCCAGACTCCATTTAAAAACCATGATTTTAGCGTGTATAGAGCAATCATAGTTTCACATGTAAATCGGTAAAAACGGATTACTTCAACCAAAACTAGAGTTGTGATGGTTGGAAACGTTAAAAGACGACCTGAGACGGTTTTAATGGTTTTATTTTGCTTCTGTTGATTTTGAATGAAGCGCATTTTACAACACTAAAAGTAGTGATTATTTACATGGAGTCTGGTGGAGATATGCTGCTCTATACACGCTAAAAGTAGTGATTATTTACATGGAGTCTGGTTGAGATATGCTGCTCTATACACGCTAAAAGTAGTGATTATTTACATGGAGTCTGGTTGAGATATGCTGCTCTATACACGCTAAAAGTAGTGATTATTTACATGATTATTTACATGGAGTCTGGTGGAGATATGCTGCTCTATACACGCTAAAAGTAGTGATTATTTACATGGAGTCTGGTGGGTTTGTCCAACAATCACTCGATCATTCTGATCAAGAAGCACTTTAATATTTGATACTTTAAATAACTAATAATTAGTATAACTTTACATGTGTTTTACTTATAGAACAGTATTTCTAAACTGTATTCATGTCTAAAGGAGGAACACAAAGCCAAAGGTTTAAAACGACTTAGTTACACGCACACTCAGGCGCCATCTTTTCAAAAGTTTTCCCGCCACACAGACATCCGTCTTCGTCCATTTGTCCAACAACGGACGCGTAAAAGAAAACAGCTCGGACAAAAACTCACCTCCGTCCACGGTAGCGCCTGGAGCTGCTGTTAGCACGGTAGCTGGAGCTAGCATTAGCACCAGCTAACATTAGCACGGTAGCTGGAGCTAGCATTAGCACCAGCTAACATTAGCACGGTAGCTGGAGCTAGCATTAGCACCAGGTCAGACCGCAGCCGCCTAAAGTTGACCGAACAACCGCTGTGGGCCCGTCGGACCCCGGACTACTTCTTTCTCTCAGTAACCGGCTACTGAGGCTGTTAAACGTCCCGGTCCCGGTCCATCCTGCTAATGCTAACAGACAGCTGCGCCTGCGCCCTGCTGCTTTTATAGGATCCCGCAACCAATCACAGTCGCAGACAGGTGCTCTTCGTCTGGTGTTGTTTGTCCGCTGTTAACCGGGCAGAGGACTATCCTACCGCCCCCTGCTGGACCGCCTGATAACAAACACACACACACACACACACACACACACACACACACACACACACAATCACACACACACACACACACACACACACACACACACACACACACACACACATATACACACACAATCACACACACACACACACACACACACACACACATATACACACACAATCACACACACGCACACAATCACACACACACACACACACGTATACACACACACACACACACACACATACACACAATCTTATACACACACAATCACACACACACACACACACATATACACACAATCTCATACACACGCACACAATCATACACACACAATCTCACACACACACACACACAATCATACACACACAATCACACACACAATCTCACACATACACACACACATATACACACAATCTCACACACACACACACACAATCACACACACAATCTCACACATACACACACAATCACACTCACACATACACACACACACACACATACACACACAATCACACTCACACATACACACACACATACACACACACACACACACTCGGTCTACGGTTATAATTGATCGTTATAAGAAAATAAACGGTCGGATTTTATGAATTCGTTTTTTATAATAAATATTATAATTTGTTGTGGAGACGAGCAAAGAGAAGGTGTTTAACATCATAAACACTGAATATTAATTAAATAAAGTATTTAAACATAACTGAAAAATATTAAAAATAAACTGGTAAATAAAAATAAACATTTGTGAAAATTAAAACATTCAAAAGATTTTCTTTAAAAAAAATAAACAAAATAAATCATTAAAAAAAACTCAATTCTCCCAAATAAATTAAAGCGATAACAAAATACATTTTAATTACAATTATTAACAGGTAATGTTTTTACCTGACAACATGACGTCACGTATTCGTGACGCGGAGAAGAGACGCTCGCGCTCACTGAACCAACGGAGCCAGCCATAGACATATAAAGGTTTAGGGGACAGTCCCCGTTTTTGGTTGTCTGTCCCTGACTAAACACAGAAGAAAAACTACCTCTGTCCCTGTTCTGTCCTTAAAGACACAACATTAGGTTTTTCAATCAGATTGACAGTCAAACTGGAAATGTCCCCGTTGCTCTCCCTTTTTGGGGATTATGTTCCCAGTTTTCAGCAATTTATATCATATCAGAATATTTTATTACTGTTAAGCACACTATGAATATTAAAATACGCCTAATCATGTGTCCTGTATCATAGCTACATGTATGACCTTTGCAGCAAAAAACAACATGAAAATCAGTTGGGTATTCAGTGAGTGTGATTAATTAAACGCGCTGACAGCTCATTGCACCAAACACATTACACTGAGTGGAGCGGGTGACCGGTCCAAGATTTTTTATTTTTATTTTATTCATTCATTCAGAATACAAACAAATAAGGCATTAGAAAAACAAAACCAATTTCAAAAGATAAACTTTTGCCTCGGGTTGAACACATCAAAACATAAAAGGCATGTACATAGCAAATTAACATTCAGAAGAAAAAGAAATGAGGAAAAAAATAATAGAAAATAAACAATAAATAAATAAATAAATAAAAGGGGCTATCTCAAATTAAATTAAAAGTTTCTAATAAATAAACCAAATCAGGGCTTTTCCATTTTTAACCAGTTTCAGTGACTTATACAGAAGGTTTAGCTCATTCTTCACATGGATCAGGGAGGGTTTGGTCTTAAAATATCTACATTTATGTATAAAATGTTTCCCTAAAAGTATCAAATTGTTGAAAACAAAGTCTACCTTCTTATCTTCAACAAAAACACCAAACTTTATATTCATCACTGTCAGAAGAGGCATCCCGATTCCCCTGGTCTGGAACCAGCTCGACCGGTCCAAGATGGCGGCCCCACGGCTCGTCAGCGCCAGTAGGCCGTAGCGTCGATGCGGCGTCTACTCTTAAGATGTCTATGGAGCCGACCGTTGGGTCGAAAAACCAACGGTCGGATTTTAAGAAGACGCTGTTGTTCGACGAGGTTCGTCGTTATCAGACGCATTACAACTCGTTATCAGACGTATTATAAGTCGTTATTAGTCACATTATAAGTCGTTATTAGTCACATTATAACTCGTTATTAGTCACATTATAAGTCGTTATTAAGAGATGGACGGCA
Organism: Etheostoma perlongum; assembly: GCA_026937815.1. Taxonomy (NCBI): domain Eukaryota; kingdom Metazoa; phylum Chordata; class Actinopteri; order Perciformes; family Percidae; genus Etheostoma; species Etheostoma perlongum. The sequence continues at coordinate 267,185 of JAEKDQ010000077.1, read as the reverse complement.
GGAACGAACGCCTGGACCCCGTCCGGAGCTTCACGGCCAAGAGTTTCAGGCTGGACCCGGAGACATGGCGGGAGTTTGTAACAATGGAGGACAACCAGGTGATCCTCAACAGCTTCCTGTCCACCCGGGACTACACCAACCTGTTCATCAGTCGGGACTCCGAGGCCAGGCTCCTCGTCGGGCTCAACTTCCCTAAAAATGTCCAAACCAAAGTCATCTGTGTGTCCAAAACGGGCCGTGAAGCCATCACTAAAGAGAACGCCCGGGAAACGTTACTCATCCAAGAGGTTCTGGGAGGGGACGCCATTAGCTTCTTTATCGCCCACTCCGACGAGGTGAGACGGCTAGCTGCCGGCTAGCTGCTGACGGCTAGCTGCCGGCTAGCGACTAATGGCTAGCGGCTAGCTTCTAGCGGTTAATGGCTAGCGGCTGACGGCTAGCGGCTAGCTGCTAACAGCCTAGGCTGACAGTTAAAGGCACCAAAAAGACTTTTAAAGTTTAGAGAAATTATCGTGGTTTGGGTTAAAACACTCTCCAGGACCTAATGGGTAAAAATAAGGTATTTTATTCCAACTGTAATGTTAGCTGTATCCATTCAAGCCACAACCATAGATAACTGGAAGCTAGTGCTAACATTAAGGCTAATATATATAAATAGGTATGTATGTCTATAATTAAGGCTAGTTGGAAGCTAGGGCTAACATTAAGGCTAATATATATAAATAGGTATGTATGTCTATAATTAAGGCTAGTTAGAAGCTAGGGCTAACATTAAAGCTAGGTAAGGCTAAAGGCTAAAGGCATGTCCTCTCCCCTCAGGTGGTGTGCCTGTCATTTAGCAACTTGGAGAACAGCAGCAGCAGCAGCTGGCTGTCCGGCGTAACAGAGGAGGTTCTGAGTTTCACAGAGCGCCAGAAGAACGAGGCTCTGGTGATAAAGGCTCAGATAGAGGGGCGGGTCTTCCTGCCTCACCCCAACGTCCTCGGGGACGCAGATCAACCCGGCAAAGCAGTCCACGAAGAACCTCTGCGCCACGAGGCGGTCCATGAGGGCGCTCCCCAGGATGAACCTCTCCGTGACACTGAAGGCCGGTAAGACCTCAGACCACAGTCATATCACAATATGCACCCCCCTGCAGCATGTTTGGTTAATCACGGTCATATCACTGAGGTAGGGTCCGACATTACCTGTAACCTAGGTAACATGTATTACCTGTAACCTAGGTAACATGTATTACCTGCAACCTAGGTAACATGTATTACCTGCAACCTAGGTAACATGTATTACCTGCAACCTAGGTAACATGTATTACCTGTAACCTAGGTAACATGTATTACCTGTAACCTAGGTAACATGTATTACCTGCAACCTAGGTAACATGTATTACCTGCAACCTAGGTAACATGTATTACCTGCAACCTAGGTAACATGTATTACCTGTAACCTAGGTAACGTGTATTACCTGTAACCTAGGTAACATGTATTACCTGCAACCTAGGTAACGTGTATTACCTGTAACCTAGGTCTTTCATAAAGAGCAGGTCTAGACCAGACTCTGGGATGTTATTTATCTCCCAGGTCTTTCCATAAAGAGCAGGTCTAGACCAGACTCTGGGATGTTATTTATCTCCCAGGTCTTTCCATAAAGAGCAGGTCTAGACCGGACTCTGGGATGTTATTTATCTCCCAAGTCTTTCATAAAGAGCAGGTCTAGACCAGACTCTGGGATGTTATTTATCTCCCAGGTCTTTCATAAAGAGCAGGTCTAGACCGGACTCTGGGATGTTATTTATCTCCCAGGTCTTTCATAAAGAGCAGGTCTAGACCGGACTCCCTGGGATGTTATTTATCTCCCAGGTCTTTCCAAAGAGCAGGTCTAAACTCTGGGATGCAGGTCTAGACCGACTCTGGGATGTTATTTATCTCCCAGGTCTTTCCATAAAGAGCAGGTCTAGACCGGACTCTGGGATGTTATTTATCTCCCAGGTCTTTCATAAAGAGCAGGTCTAGACCGGACTCTGGGATGTTATTTATCTCCCAGGTCTTTCATAAAGAGCAGGTCTAGACCGGACTCTGGGATGTTATTTATCTCCCAAGTCTTTCATAAAGAGCAGGTCTAGACCAGACTCTGGGATGTCATTTATCTCCCAGGTCTTTCATAAAGAGCAGGTCTAGACCTAGACCGACTCTGGGATGTTATTTATCTCCCAGGTCTTTCATAAAGAGCAGGTCTAGACCGGACTCTGGGATGTTATTTATCTCCCAGGTCTTTTTATCTCCCAGGTCTTTCATAAAGAGCAGGTCTAGACCGGACTCTGGGATGTTATTTATCTCCCAGGTCTTTCCATAAAGAGCAGGTCTAGACCGGACTCTGGGATGTTATTTATCTCCCAGGTCTTTCATAAAGAGCAGGTCTAGACCGGACTCTGGGATGTTATTTATCTCCCAGGTCTTTCCATAAAGAGCAGGTCTAGACCAGACTCTGGGATGTTATTTATCTCCCAGGTCTTTCATAAAGAGCAGGTCTAGACCGGACTCTGGGATGTTATTTATCTCCCAGGTCTTTCATAAAGAGCAGGTCTAGACCGGACTCTGGGATGTTATTTATCTCCCAGGTCTTTCATAAAGAGCAGGTCTAGACCGGACTCTGGACTTTGTAATATTAGCCTATATTTTGGAGGCGTTAGTGTATTTTTGCAGTAGCCACGTTGTTTTGGTGAAGCTTCGTCTTTTCTCCTCTAACAGGAAGTTGTCAGACGTGAAGCTGCTCCAAGCCTGTGATTCGACGATCATAGAGTGGGCGGAGCGTGTCTCAGAGTTCCTGAAGCAGGACTCGTCTCAGCCGGTTCTGGACGGACTGAAGCCGCTTCCCTCAGAGGAGTTTAACTTCTGGAGGACCAGACTCAACAACCTGCACTTCATCCAGGAGCAGGTCTTTATATCACATAGTACACTGTTTCATAATCCATCTATAAGTAGCAGGGACGTCTCTGCCTGTCTCTCTCTGTGTCTGCCTGCCTGTCTCTCTGTCTCTCTCTCTGTGTCTGCCTGCCTGTCTCTCTGTCACTCTGTGTGTGTGTGTGTGTGTGTGTGTGTGTGTGTGTGTGTGTGTGTGTGTGTGTGTGTGTGTGTGTGTGTAATGTGCATGTCTCTCCACCTGTTAGTCTGATGGATTTCTAACCTGCCAGGAGTCAGGTGTGAGGTCTTGTAGCTCACACACCGCCATCTCCTCTCAGTTCATTCACCTTTTCTTTCCGTGTTTCCTCCATTTTAAATGCTCATTCAACTTCTTTCACAGTTTTGGTCTTTTGACTTGTTTCCCTTTGTCTTGTGTGGTTTCTGGGTTTCATTATTCGTTGTGTGTCCAGTTGAGGAGCAGCAGAGCTCAGCAGGTGGCCTCCATCGTCCAGAAGGCAGAGAGCGTCTACTGGGCAACTCTGAGAGACATCTACAGAGACGTCCAGGAAGGTACAAATGTCCCGGGGTTCCCTGCAGAGAAGTTGGTTAGATGGTGGCCAAGGTCTTCTTTAGGGCCAGAGACACAGACTGATAACAGAATCATAGACAGAACTAGGACAGGATTTAAAAGACATGAGACAGACTCCATAGGGCCACATTGGTCAGTGCTAAAAACTAACTGGAGATATGGAGATATGACTCACTCTAAACCCTGTTGCCTGAAACTCACTTGTCTTTTCTGTCCTCTTTGTCCTTTCTGTCCTCTGTCTTCTCTATCCTCTCTCTCCTTCTGTTCTCTCCATCTTCTCTGTACATTCTGTCTTCTCTGTCCTCTGTCCTTTCTATCCTGTCTTCTCTGTCCTTTCTGTCCTCTTTGTCCTTTCTGTCCTCTGTCTTCTCTATCCTCTCTCTCCTTCTGTTCTCTCCATCTTCTCTGTACATTCTGTCTTCTCTGTCCTCTGTCCTTTCTATCCTGTCTTCTCTGTCCTTTCTGTCCTCTTTGTCCTTTCTGTCCTCTGTCCTTTCTATCCTCTCTGTACATTCTGTCCTCTCTGTCTCAGGTCTGAAGGAGGGTGAGGATGTGACTCTGAATCTGGGTCCTGTGCAGGAGAAGTTGGAGCAGGTGGAGCAGATGGAGTACCAGCAGGTAGCTGAGCTTCAGTCAGTCTGTGGAGGCTACATGCTAATGCTACATGCTAATGCTACATGCTACATTTACTCCTGCAGCGTTTCCAAGCCCTAAACGGGAGACATTTGTAAACACTGCTACCCCAGTTGTGGGTAAAAACTTTGTAGTCTGGACAGAAACGAGACATTTGGGACGCTGCCGTCAGTCTTATCGGTTCCACGTCGTCCTCGCTCCAAGAAAATAAATCCCTGCTTTCACCTGTGGTTCAGGAGGCAGACACCGTCTCCACATTTAAGAGTAGGCTTAAGACTTTCCTCTTTTATGTCTTTTCCACCAAGGCTAACCAGGTGCTGGTTCTGGGCTGGTGCTATAGCCAGTTCGGTGCTGGTTCTACTCGCCAGTTATCTAAGAACCAGCTCGATTTTCCACAGCCTGAGAGCCAGAGCAGGGCTACGTCACAACGTCACTGCAAGTAGCTCCGTTGTCATAGCAACGCGTCATGACAATCAACAATAATGGAGGACTACATCCCGATACTTTTGCTCCTGGCTTTACAAATTCACCCTGGAATTCAAAGACGGGCCTTGACAGCTATTTGTGACCGCTATGGACCGAGGACACGTTCAAGAAGAAAGGGAATTATCTCGCATGATTTAACGTTTATTATTATCTTTTGCTAGCTTGCGAAGGCAACATCAGTAGCGTCAAGCAAAACACCGTTAGGGTGAACAGACGTCCCGGTTTGACCGGGGCGGTCCCAATTTTCCCGACAAAAAGCCTACCGGGACCCGCTCCCAGCACCTGGCGTACCCGGTTCTTATCTCTAGACCAGCGCTGAATTGGTGCTGGGTTGGAACCCGTTTTCTTGGCCCAGAGCCAGGTTTATTTGTGTGGAAAAGCAAAGAACCGGTTCAATATTTGGCCCTGACTCCGAACCAGCACCAGAACTGCCTTGGTGGAAAAGACATATTTGATAAAGCTTATAGTCAAAGAGATAACTGTTGTTGTCATTTAGCACTATATAAATAAAATGTAATTGAACATTGTTAGGGAGTGAGGAGTTGCAGCGTCCGCCTAACCCGGCCCACCTGCTTCTCGTCACAGTTGTCAGATCTATCTATCATATAATCAAGAATATAATAAAACTAGAGGGAGACTTGGCATACAGCCCGATCCGGTTGGGGAGAGTTCTAGCCTGACCAGGCTCCTCTCTTTACCCTGTCTCTCTTAGTTATGCTGTAGTAGTTTTAGACAGCTGGGGGACTTCCTTCGACACACTGACCTCCTCTCTCCTCTATCTTTCTATCTTCCTATTTTGTGTGCATCCATGTCCCAGAAATGCTTGTTACTAACCTAGCTACTAACCTAGCTACTAACCTAGTTACTAACCTAGCTACTAACCTAGTTACTAACCTAGTTACTAACCTAGTTACTAACCTAGTTACTAACCTAGCTCTGGGGAGTCATTCCCCGGAGTCCTTTTGTTCTTTTTCTCCCAGCATGTTTCCTCGGATCAGGGAGGCTCCAAAATCATGGTAGCAGCTGTCGCCATGGTCCCGCTACACGTTCCCTTCTGCGATGCCATGTTACATCCTCATCACTCTGTTTTGTGATTGGCAGCTGGGGGACAACATGGCGGCTGTGATGGAGGAAGTGCGTCTGTTGTGGATCAGGTCTAAGTTCTACTGTAAAACCTGCAGGATGGTGGTCCTGCTGCAGGAGATCTGTAACCTCTTCATACTGATGGTACACACACACACACACATACAGAGAGAGACACACACATATACACGCACAGACAGACAGACACATACAGAGACACACAGACAGACACACACAGTTGCTTCATCGTCTTCATTATGTTCTGCTGCTGCAGAGCAGGAAGTTCCTGCGTGGGGAGGAGGTGATGCGTTGCCTGGTGTCAGACCCAGGCCCGGTGCTGGATGATGTCAGACTGGTGATCTGGACCCTGCAGACCCTCAAACAGGCGTACCACCAGAGCAGGACCCAGCTGGAGGATCAGCAGGTACCACTGCACACTAGGCCTGCACCATTCACGCAAAAATAGGAATCACCATTCTTTATCTTAGGACTGACATCACGATTCTCTGCCACGATGTTTTTCTCACGAAGTGTGATGCTTATTGCAGACATGAACCACGACAAGGCAAAACTGTTTGGCTGTACCAAACAAAAAAACAGATTTATTTTGGCCCCTAGGGCCCATTACTCATCAGCACGAGCCTGTAGACACAGAGGCTCCAATGGAGATGACCTAGGTCACATCACATGTTGTTGTTGTTGTTGTTGTTGTGTTGATTCAGCTGTGTGTATCTGCCTGTCTGACTGTAGCAGAGCTGCTGGGACTTCCCTTCACACCTGGTCTTCTTTCAGCTGGACAACTTCCTGCTACATATGCACAGCATCCAGGTACAGACACACAAACACAAACTCGCACACAGAGACATACAGACACACAAACACATGCACGCACACACAGAGACATACAGACACACATGCACGCACACACAGAGACATACAGACACACAAACACATGCACGCACACACAGAGACATACAGACACACAAACACATGCACGCACACACAGAGATATACAGACACACACACACATGCACGCACACACAGAGATATACAGAGACACACACACAAACTCGCACACACAGAGACATATAGAGACACACACAGACAAGTCTTTCTTTCTCCTCTTTCCAGAGGACAACAGCTGTTTTTCATTCCTCATGTTTCTACGTTGTTGCTTAAATGAAAAAAGGAGGTGTTCAGTGTGAGCCTGCAGCTGTACCAGTTGGACCAGACGGTGCTGTTGGGCGTACGAGGCAGGATGTGGTCTAACATCGTTCAGGGAGTGTATCAGGACTTCCTGTGTCATGTGACCGTTCTGTCAGACTTCACCCGTGACCCCACCGACCCCGAGGACCAGGTGACATGCGTGATACATACACACACTACACAGGATGAGACAATACTGCAATGAAGAGTGCAAAGTATGCAGGAGTAAATTATAATTATGATAGATATTATTTTAATTATAGAGCCTAGTGCAAAGGATGCTGGAATAA
>JAEKDQ010000077.1:247500-255000 GCA_026937815.1 Etheostoma perlongum | reverse complement strand
AGACGGGGTTACTGGCCCCGAGGTCCCAGTCCCCCGACGGGGTTACTGACCCCGAGGTCCCAGTCCCCCGACAGCTGTCCCAGTCCCCCGACGGGGTTACTGGGACAGCTGTCTCATTTAATTAGTGTCTGTCCTGTGTATCTGACGTTGTTGTTGTTGTTGTTGTTGTTGTTGTGGACCGTGAGTCTATCTATATCGTCTTAGATTTTGGATGTGGTCATATGGTAAGTGTCTTTCCCTGGTTCACAGGCGGCATGACAGTACGTGATGTCATTTCCTGTTCTATTACTATGCTTTATTACCCACTTACTCATTCTATCCACATTACTGATGATTATTCATCAGATCTCACTGTGTCACTACGATATTGTTGCGTATCGATATCGAAGTATTTGGTGAAATATATCGTGTATGTTGTCTTCGTGCAGCTGTTCAGCGATCTGAAGTCTTGGTGAAAATGCCGAGTTAATAACATGACGAGTCGTAGTAGCTTCGTGAGTGAAGCGACTGTAACAACTAACTGTTACTATGGAAATATGTGGAGGGGAAACCTTTTAATTACAGTCATCAAATGCCTTTTGCTGTAAAAATGCATCTTAACATTTAATTATAATTAAACAATGAGATTATCAGCTTAGGACGTCGCCCCTGCAGCTTGTTTCCTGTCAGCTAACAGGAAACTGACCCCTGGAACTCATGAAACCATTTCAAAATAAAAGCCTATACAACATAATGCCTAAAAGGCGACACATCGGGATATTTGATTTTCTCCATGTTGCCCAGCCCGGAGTACAACATATAATACCATTATCTTATTACTATTATGATTATTATATATTATTATTATTATTATTAAAAACAATATAATATAATATTATTATTGTGATATATTGTCTTGGCCGGGGATTGAACTCCATAGCCCAGTGTGTGATTCTGGTCTGATGCGTTCCAGGTGGTGAAGATGTTCGGGTTCATCCTGGACCGCCCTCTGATCCAGGACCAGCTGCGTCCCCACCTGCTGCGCCTGGTGGAGATGGTCCTGGAGGAGCTGGATCAGACGGAGCGCCTGTCCATGAGTCAGAGGGACAAACCGGACACGTTCAGCCGGATCCCCCCCACCGCTGCAGCCGGACTCTGCTGGAGCCGCCAGCTCCGCCGCAGAGCTGAGGACACGCTGGGACACTTCACTGCTGTTCAGCACCTGTAGGACCACACACACACACACACACACACACACACACACACACACACACACACACACGCTGGGACACTTCACTGCTGTTCAGCACCTGTAGGACCACACACACACACACACACACACACACACACACACACACACACACGCTGGGACACTTCACTGCTGTTCAGCACCTGTAGGACCACACACACACACACACACACACACACACACACACACACACGCTGGGACACTTCACTGCTGTTCAGCACCTGTAGGACCACACACACACACACACACACACACACACACACACGCTGGGACACTTCACTGCTGTTCAGCACCTGTAGGACCACACACACACACACACACTGGGACACTTCACTGCTGTTCAGCACCTGTAGGACCACACACACACACACTGCACACACCACACACACACACACACACACACACACACACACACAGATACTGGGACACTTCACTGCTGTTCAGCATCTGTAGGAACACACACACACACACACAGATACACACACACACACACAGACACACATACACACACACACACACACACACATGCTGGGACACTTCACTGCTGTTCAGCACCTGTAGACAGACAGACACACACACACAGATACATACAGCACAGATACACACACACACACACACACACACTGGGACACTTCACTGCTGTTCAGCACCTGTAGACAGACAGACACACACACACAGATAGATACAGATAAACACAGATACAGACACACACGAGACACACACACAGATACAGACACACACACACACAGATAGATACAGGCACACACAGATACAGACACACACACGCGCATGTACACAGATAGATACAGACACACACACACGAGACACACCCAGATACAGACATACACAGATACAGACACACACGAGACACACACACACACAAATAGATACAGACACACACACACACAGATAGATACAGGCACACACAGATACAGACACACACGAGACACACACACACAGATAGATACAGACACAGATAGATACAGACACACACACAGATACAGACACACACTCACAGATATACACACAGATAGATACAGACACACACGAAACACACACACACAGATACAGACACACTGTGTTGTGTTCAGGGACCTGCTGGACTCAGTCTTTATGACGGTGTGTGTGTGTGTTGTGTTCAGGTACCAGGACTCAGGGTTGTCCCAGCAAGTTCTGGCGAGGTTCCAGCAGATTGTGGACGCCCTGCAGGACTTCGGAGACGGCGTGAGGTCCGCCTGGAGCTCGCAGCTGGACTCGGACTGTGGATTCATCCTGGAGCAACCTCTGCTACAACACAACCAGCAAGGCATGCTGGGAGTCAGCTGCAGCCACAAGGTCAGTCAGAGGAAAAGCTAAAACGCCTCAAGCTCATTGATTGGCTGAGGCTGACGCTCGTCATCAGGACAGACACACACACACACACACATACACACACACACACACACACACACACACACACACTAACTGGTAGGTTTGGCTAACTATCATTGCTACAATACAGGGCTGGGACGGCTACTGCATCACCCCATATTTAGTATTTATTTCTTTATAAAGGACAACGCACATTAATCAACATTTGTGTGAATGTGCCAGTGTTAGACAGTCGGCATATATATATATATATATATATATATATATATATATATATATATATATATATATATATATATATATATATATATATATATATATAACTACTCCTTTTAGCTGGAGTCGGTGCTGAGGCAGCTCCGGTACGTGAGCAGAGAGACAGATGTGGATCTCCACCCGCACGCTGCTAGACTCTACACCTGCAGAGATGACATCACACAGAGCTACCTGGTCCTGAGTCACACCATGTCCTGCTACAACCAGGTACCTGTCCCCATGTCCCAGGTACCGGTCCCCATGTCCTGCTACAACCAGGTACCTGTCCCCATGTCCTGCTACAACCAGGTACCTGTCCCCATGTCCCAGGTACCGGTCCCCATGTCCTGCTAAAACCAGGTACCTGTCCCCATGTCCCAGGTACAACCAGGTACCTGTCCCCATGTCCTGCTACAACCAGGTACCTGTCCCCATGTCCCAGGTACCTGTCACCATGTCCTGCTACAACCAGGTACCTGTCGCCATGTCCCAGGTACCTGTCCCCATGTCCCAGGTACCTGTCCCCATGTCCTGCTACATCCAGGTACCTGTCCCCATGTCCCAGGTACCGGTCCCCATGTCCTGCTACAACCAGGTACCTGTCCCCATGACCCAGGTACCGGCCCCCATGTCCTGCTACAACCAGGTACCTGTCGCCATGTCCCAGGTACCTGTCCCCATGTCCTGCTACATCCAGGTACCTGTCGCCATGTCCCAGGTACCGGTCCCCATGTCCTGCTACAACCAGGTACCTGTCCCCATGTCCCAGGTACCGGCCCCCATGTCCTGCTACAACCAGGTACCTGTCGCCATGTCCCAGGTACCTGTCCCCATGTCCTGCTACATCCAGGTACCTGTCCCCATGTCCCAGGTACCGGTCCCCATGTCCTGCTACAACCAGGTACCTGTCCCCATGTCCCAGGTACCGGCCCCCCCATGTCCTGCTACAACCAGGTACCTGTCCCCATGTCCCAGGTACCTGTCCCCATGTCCCAGGTACCTGTCACCATGTCCTGCTACAACCAGGTACCTGTCGCCATGTCCCAGGTACCTGTCCCCATGTCCTGCTACATCCAGGTACCTGTCCCCATGTCCCAGGTACCGGTCCCCATGTCCTGCTACAACCAGGTACCTGTCCCCATGTCCCAGGTACCGGCCCCCATGTCCTGCTACAACCAGGTACCTGTCCCCATGTCCCAGGTACCTGTCACCATGTCCTGCTACAACCAGGTACCTGTCGCCATGTCCCAGGTACCTGTCCCCATGTCCTGCTACATCCAGGTACCTGTCGCCATGTCCCAGGTACCGGTCCCCATGTCCTGCTACAACCAGGTACCTGTCCCCATGTCCCAGGTACCGGCCCCCATGTCCTGCTACAACCAGGTACCTGTCGCCATGTCCCAGGTACCTGTCCCCATGTCCTGCTACATCCAGGTACCTGTCCCCATGTCCCAGGTACCGGTCCCCATGTCCTGCTACAACCAGGTACCTGTCCCCATGTCCCAGGTACCGGCCCCCATGTCCTGCTACAACCAGGTACCTGTCCCCATGTCCCAGGTACCTGTCCCCATGTCCCAGGTACCTGTCACCATGTCCTGCTACAACCAGGTACCTGTCGCCATGTCCCAGGTACCTGTCCCCATGTCCTGCTACATCCAGGTACCTGTCCCCATGTCCCAGGTACCGGTCCCCATGTCCTGCTACAACCAGGTACCTGTCCCCATGTCCCAGGTACCGGCCCCCATGTCCTGCTACAACCAGGTACCTGTCCCCATGTCCCAGGTACCTGTCCCCATGTCCTGCTACAACCAGGTACCTGTCCCCATGCCCAGGTACAACCAGGTCCCTGTCCCCATGTCTCCAGAACAGAAGAGGTCCTTTAGACTAGTTTGACATGAAACCGACGTCTTCCTCTAGCTTAGAAACGGAGCCTGTTAAACATTTTATTGTTATTATTTTAAATGAAGATTTGAATCAGACTGTTTTCTGAACCCGTCCCTGCCCGTCCTCAAGGAACCAACCTTGGATTGTACATGTAGAGTCAGCTGTGGTTTCTTCATGTAGGACCGACACTTACACAGGAATAACTGAAGAATAAATGAAAATGAAGACTCTGTATGTATGAAATCATGATTAAATGTAATTTCCCCATTACAGGTGGTGAGTGACGCGCTGCAGGAGGAGAGTCCTCTGACCCAGAACCAGCTGCAGGACCTGAACCAAACTCTGTCGGACCTGCAGAGGACCACCTGGAGCTGTGAAGGTGACACACAGAGCACCACAAACAGAACACATCTGCTGGACCCGGGTCCTTTGGGTCTGGGGTCTGATTTATGGTCCTGTGGAGGCTCCACGCAGAGTAGAAATATAAATAAAGAAATATAAGGAGTGTGGATATGTACGGGAACCAGGTTGTTGTATACCTGTTGCTGGGTAACCAGGTGATGGATGTTGTGTGCCTATTGCTGGGTAACCAGGTGATGGGTGTTGTGTACCTGTTGCTGGGTAACCAGGTGATGGATGTTGTGTGCCTATTGCTGGGTAACCAGGTGATGGATGTTGTATACCTGTTGCTGGGTAACCAGGTGATGGATGTTGTGTGCCTATTGCTGGGTAACCAGGTGATGGATGTTGTATACCTGTTGCTGGGTAACCAGGTGATGGGTGTTGTGTACCTGTTGCTGGGTAACCAGGTGATGGGTGTTGTGTACCTGTTGCTGGGTAACCTGGTGATGGATGTTATGTGCCTATTGCTGGGTAACCAGGTGATGGATGTTGTGTGTCTGTTGCTGGGTAACCAGGTGATGGATGTTGTGTTCTTGTTGCTGGTAACCAGGTGATGGATGTTGTGTTCTTGTTGCTGGGTAACCAGGTGATGGATGTTGTGTTCTTGTTGCTGGGTAACCAGGTGATGGATGTTGTGTTCTTGTTGCTGGGTAACCAGGTGATGGATGTTGTGTGTCTGTTGCTGGGTAACCAGGTGATGGATGTTGTGTTCTTGTTGCTGGGTAACCAGGTGATGGATGTTGTGTGCCTGTTGCTGGGTAACCAGGTGATGGATGTTGTGTTCTTGTTGCTGGGTAACCAGGTGATGGATGTTGTGTTCTTGTTGCTGGGTAACCAGGTGATGGATGTTGTGTGCCTGTTGCTGGGTAACCAGGTGATGGATGTTGTGTTCTTGTTGCTGGGTAACCAGGTGATGGATGTTGTGTGTCTGTTGCTGGGTAACCAGGTGATGGATGTTGTGTTCTTGTTGCTGGGTAACCAGGTGATGGATGTTGTGTGCCTGTTGCTGGGTAACCAGGTGATGGATGTTGTGTTCTTGTTGCTGGGTAACCAGGTGATGGATGTTGTGTTCTTGTTGCTGGGTAACCTGGTGATGGATGTTATGTGCCTATTGCTGGGTAACCAGGTGATGGATGTTGTGTTCTTGTTGCTGGGTAACCAGGTGTCCTGCAGCTGGTGGAGCAGCAGAGACGGAGAGTGATGGTCTTCCACGCCGCAGTGAGCCAAGCCAGAGCCAACATGGACGCCATGATGCGGATCATACAGGTCAGTCTCTCCTGCACCCAGTCCACGATTCTGGGGTTCGGCCCAATACCGAATCCACTGGTTAAGGTTCTGCAGAACCCCTCTCATATTCCTTAGTCCATTACCACGGTAACCACATGAATGAAGTAACCAGCGTCCTGGGCTGGCCGCTGTCTGGAGACACCTTCATGCTCATACACTTCATTCACCGAGGTCTTAAATTTGGTCTTTTCCTTTCGTAGGATTAAATATATAAATAATAAATAATATTATATATAGAAGAGAAAAATAATATTATTTATATGAATAATAAATACTGTAGCGTCATAAATAAATATTTGAAAGATTTGTTTTTGGGCATTTTCGGCCTTTATTTTGATAGGACAGCTGAAGACATGAAATGGGAGGAGGGGGGCTGACCTGCAGCAAAGGGCCGCAGGTCGGAGCCGAGGAGGAGTAAACCGCTATATACTGTATGGGCGCCCACTCTACCAGCTGAGCTACCCGGGCACCCGTAAATAAATATTTAGTGTGTGTAACTCTTTTGGAAGATAAGTCTGTGTCTGCACCTGCAGGGATGGGCGGAGCTTCAGCTGTTGCAGCGATCAGCTGACTCGCTGCTGCAGGGCGGAGCCACAGAGCAGAGCTGCCAACGAATCAGAGACGAGGGACAGGAGCTGCTCCGGCTCACACAGGTAGGAAACACCTGACCCGTCGCCGTCCGTCAACACCCACCAGGTCTGGATCTGTTGCTGAACGGCTGCGGCCAAGACTGACAGCTGAAGTCTCGAGGACCCACGAGATCTCTTGGGTCCTCGAGACTTTGTGGTTTGGTGGTTCAAGCTAGTTTCTATCCAGAGGAGTAGAGGGGGAACCGCTCTGAGCTGGTTTCATGGTGGAGTGCAGGAGATATGATCCACCGTGAGCACGGGGTATTTTATTTTGAAAATCACCCGGATGTTTTTCTTTGTTTCTGTGCTCGACTTCCTGTCCCCACCATCTGCCGAGTGCTGAGTGGCCGCGCAGCTCTCCGGCGTCCGGCCAATAGCAGGAGGAGACAGGTGATGATGGAGGAGGGGCAGGAGGAGAGACAGGTGTTGATGGAGGAGGGGCAG
>JAEKDQ010000077.1:230000-242500 GCA_026937815.1 Etheostoma perlongum | reverse complement strand
AGCTGGGACAGAACATGTACAAAAACACAGAAATAGAGTTTAAAATAGCAGAGTCTGGACGTCCCGTCTGAGGACAGCTGGTTCTGGATGTCCCGTCTGAGGACAGCTGGTTCTGGACGTCCCATCTGAGGACAGCTGGTTCTGGATGTCCCGTCTGAGGACAGCTGGTTCTGGACGTCCCGTCTGAGGACAGCTGGTTCTGGGTGTCCCGTCTGAGGACAGCTGGTTCTGGATGTCCCGTCTGAGGACAGCTGGTTCTGGGTGTCCCGTCTGAGGACAGCTGGTTCAGGACGTCCCGTCTGAGGACAGCTGGTTCTGGGTGTCCCGTCTGAGGACAGCTAGTTCTGGATGTCCCGTCTGAGGACAGCTGGTTCTGGCGTCCCGTCTGAGGACAGCTGTCCAACTACTAACCAGGTACACCTAATATATATAATATATATATGCTGATATTAAATCCCTCAGATAGAAAGTAAGATCTTTTACGTTTAAATTATTTTATTCATTCATGAAATCCCCAACTATTTTCTCGTAATACAGAGAATTTAACTTTTTGCTTTTTAAATATTTGACCTTTTGATAAAATATTGTAATTTTTGTATGTGTGTATTAATGTATATGTATGTCTGTCTGTCTGTCTATGTGTAACATTGGCTCCATCTACTGGATCATTTGCAGTACTTGCCTTACTGTTTAATAACCTTCATAGATGTGTTTCCATGTAACTTTATGTACTATGTGTATAAGTATACACTTTATTACACATCCACCTTCTATCTGTACGTAGTAGTCAGACGTTACCGTGGCGATCTTTGTTTTTAGATGAACCTTATGTCTGTTTCTGTGTTGACAGCAACACAAAGCCGACTCCACTTCCCTTTCTTGGCCAGGAAGTGTTGCAGTAGTCTCTGTGCCGCCTGGCCGCTGTGTGGTGGAGAGAGCACGTTGGTCCTGCAGGTTGGACTCTGTGGAGGTCTGCAGGGTCCTTCAGGTTGGACTCTGTGGAGGTCTGCAGGGTCCTGCAGGTTGGACTCTGTGGAGGTCTGCAGGGTCCTTCAGGTTGGACTCTGTGGAGGTCTGCAGGGTCCTGCAGGTTGGACTCTGGAGGTCTGCAGGGTCCTGCAGTTTGGACTCTGTGGAGGTCTGCAGGGTCCTGCAGGTTGGACTCTGTGGAGGGCTGCAGGGTCCTGCAGGTTGGACTCTGTGGAGGGCTGCAGGGTCCTGCAGGTTGGACTCTGTGGTGGTCTGCAAGGTCCTGCAGGTTGGACTCTGGAGGTCTGCAGGGTCCTGCAGGTTGGACTCCCTGGAGGTCTGCAAGGTCGTGCTGGTTAGACTCTGGTGGTCTGCAGGGTCCTGCAGGTTAGACTCTGGTGTTCTGCAGGGTCCTGCAGGTTGGACTCTTGAAAGGCTGCAGGGTCCTGCAGGTTGGACTCTGGAGGTCTGCAGGGTCCTGCAGGTTGGACTCTGTGGAGGTCTGCAGGGTCCTGCAGGTTGGACTCTGTGGAGGGCTGCAGGGTCCTGCAGGTTGGACTCTGTGGAGGGCTGCAGGGTCCTGCAGGTTGGACTCTGTGGTGGTCTGCAAGGTCCTGCAGGTTGGACTCTGGAGGTCTGCAGGGTCCTGCAGGTTGGACTCCCTGGAGGTCTGCAAGGTCGTGCTGGTTAGACTCTGGTGGTCTGCAGGGTCCTGCAGGTTAGACTCTGGTGTTCTGCAGGGTCCTGCAGGTTGGACTCTTGAAAGGCTGCAGGGTCCTGCAGGTTGGACTCTGGAGGTCTGCAGGGTCCTGCAGGTTGGACTCTGTGGAGGTCTGCAGGGTCCTGCAGGTTGGACTCCCTGGAGGTCTGCAGGGTCCTGCAGGTTGGACTCCCTGGAGGTCTGCAGGGACCTGCAGGTTGGACTCTGTGGAGGGCTGCAGGGTCCTGCAGGTTGGACTCTGTGGAGGTCTGCAGGGTCCTGCAGGTTGGACTCTGGAGGTCTGCAGGGTCCTGCAGGTTGGACTCCCTGGAGGTCTGCAGGGTCGTGCTGGTTAGACTCTGGTGGTCTGCAGGGTCCTGCAGGTTAGACTCTGGTGTTCTGCAGGGTCCTGCAGGTTGGACTCTTGAAAGGCTGCAGGGTCCTGCAGGTTGGACTCTGGAGGTCTGCAGGGTCCTGCAGGTTGGACTCTGTGGAGGTCTGCAGGGTCCTGCAGGTTGGACTCCCTGGAGGTCTGCAGGGTCCTGCAGGTTGGACTCCCTGGAGGTCTGCAGGGACCTGCAGGTTGGACTCTGTGGAGGGCTGCAGGGTCCTGCAGGTTGGACTCTGTGGAGGTCTGCAGGGTCCTGCAGGTTGGACTCTGGAGGTCTGCAGGGTCTGATTATTCTGATTTGTGGCTTTCTTGCCAAAGTATATGTTGTATGTTGAGTGAGGTGTGATGTCATCAAAGGAAACAGGTGAGATGGGAATCAGCTGACTTGTGAGGAATGAGGGAGAGTCTTTCTGCTCCGACAGCCTGAATACTTTTACTCTCTGACTGAAACCTGATCAGCTGTTCACTCTCTCCAGAAAAAAGAGACTTTTAATGACACCTGATTTAAAGTTAAACCATGATGTGATCCAGAGATCTTCAACAGGGGGCCACCAACGTATTGGGAGGTTTTTATTCAAATGTCTGAACATGATTTCAACTTATTAGCAGATATAAATCAGCCTCTTAGTGAAGAAGAAGATTAGTGTTAGAATGAGTGGCCCGGTAGGTAAGGTAGCCATCCACAGATCCAGTTCATAAGGACTCACTGGGCTATGATCAACATTCAAATATACACTTATTATTTAAATGGCTTAGTATTATATTGATTTAAAAGGTCTGTATAAAGGCTTTAGGCCGCCCTTCATGTTACTGCAGGCCCAGTTTAATATGCAACCTGATTATATCTCATATATGTAGTCTCTCTCTCCTGATTTAATCCAGTTCAACATGAGTCCTTGTTGTCAGCCTTTGAGAAACATGGCAGTGAGAATGAAGTCTTCCTGTCTGTTGAGCTCAGTGTGAAGCTCACAGGAACCAGTAGTTGGGACTAGGATCAGTACCAGAGACCCAGCTAAAAGGACCAACCTGTGTGTGTGTGTGTGTGTGTGTGTGTGTGTGTGTGTGTGTGTGTGTGTGTGTGTGTGTGTGTGTGTGTGTGTGTGTGTGTGTGTGTGTGTGTTATGGAGGGTAGTGGTAAACTAAGACCTCCTGTGGTAATCTGACTGATCAAGAGAAACCAGAGCTGAGTGTATGAAGCTAACAGCATCGGACTCAGGACAGAACCTTGAGACGTAGATTTAGATGACGAGCTCAGTAATGACCAACACCTGAGAAGCTCCTGTCTGAAAGGTAAGAAGCTGATCCAATCATGTCATCTACTGCCTGAGCCTCTCAAATAAAACACTGCTGTCTACTTAATGAATGCAGAATCCTTACTTTGGTTTAATAATTACCATTATGTAATGATCCATGAATGAATCTTCAATCATCATCATAACATAATCTACAAAACTGGTCTGTAATTTAATATCCCAAAACATTTCTGTTAAGTTGCGGGTTTATTTTTGATATGTTCTGGATCTTTGCAGGGACAAAAGATGGAAAAGGCTAAACTAGTTGTCTTCAGAACTTTAGAAGACTTGGGAGATGAGGACTTTAAAAATTTAAGTGGCACCTGCAGGGAGCCCTCAACGACGTCCCAGCAATCCCAAAGAGTAAACTGGAGAATGCCAACAGGCATAACACCGTGGATACGATGTTCCAGACCTACAGTATGAAGATTATTGATGTGACCAGAATAGTTTTAAAGGAGCTTGGTCAAAATGATCTGGTGGAGAAGTTATCGTGTCATGGAGAAGTCAACACCCCAGAAGGTGCAGGTAAGTCATATTCATTATAAATTTAAAAAATGGATGTAACAAAGATCAAACTAGTATATCCCAGTCTTCAACAACCATCAGCTGTGTTACCTATGTCTCCCTCTTATCTACAAAGATACATATGTTGTGTTGACAAGAAGAGAACAAGCTCCCAATCCTCTACCAGAGAAACTACATTTAAAGGGTCTCTGACAACAAAACATGATGAAACCCAGTCAGACTGTTTTGGTACCTCTGCTGGTTAGAGTTGGCACTCTCTGATGTCACTGGAAGATACTGCTTGGGCAATATTAACTCCCTCTATAATGAAGTTATATACCTTCTGGTTAATTGGACAATGAAGAGTTCATAGACGTATGACTGAGACACAGTATAGCAGTAACAAGAGGAGAAACTCAACAGAACGCACCCATGACCGAGCTGCAGCTCCGCCATCTTGGACTGAACCCACACAACGTTCTCTAGAGTTTGGCCTCTTGTTACTTCTATACTTTTTGACTGAGACGCCCAACATATCAGTTGTTTTTGTGAATAGATTTGATGAATACAGAAATGTGCACACTCACATTCACCAGAACAAACCCTCATTGACATCATTGTTTTATTCATTCAGAGATTCGTGCTGAGTGTCAGCAAAAACTCAAATCTAAGCTAGACAGGAAGTTCCAGCGTGTGTTTGAGGGGATTGCTAAAGCAGGAAACCAAACCGTTCTGGATCAGATGTTCACAGAGATCTACCTCCTGAAGGGAGGGGCTGCAGGGGTCAATGATGAACATGAGGTCAGACAGATTGAAACAGCATCCTGGAAACCAGACACACCAGAACCAACAATCAGACAAGAAGACATCTTTAAAACTCCACCTGGAAGAGATGAACCAATCAGAGCAGTGATGACAAAGGGAGTGGCTGGCATCGGGAAAACAGTCTTAACACAGAAGTTCACTTTGGACTGGGCTGAAGGCAAAGCCAACCAGGACATCCAGTTCACATTCCCATTCACCTTCAGAGAGCTGAATGTGCTGAAAGAGATCAAGTTCAGCTTGGTGGAACTTGTTGATCGTTTCTTTAGTGAAACCAAGGAAGCAGGACTCAGCAGGTTTGAAGAGGTCCTGGTTCTCTTCATCTTTGACGGTCTGGATGAGTGTCGACCTCCTCTGGACTTCCTCAACACTGAGATCCTGACTGATGTTACAGAGTCCACCTCAGTGGGTGTGCTGCTGACAAACCTCATCAGGGGGATCTGCTTCCCTCTGCTCGCCTTTGGATAACCACACGACCTGCAGCAGCCAATCAGATCCCTGCTGAGTATGTTGACATGGTAACAGAGGTCAGAGGGTTCACTGACAACCAGAAGGAGGAGTACTTCAGGAAGAGATTCAGAGATGAGAAGCAGGCCAGCAGAATCATCTCCCACATCACATCTCCTGCATCACGAAGCCTCCACATCATGTACCACATCCCAGTCTTCTGCTGGATCACTGCTACAGTTCTGGAGGACGTGTTGAAGACCAAAAAGGAAGGAGAGCTGCCCAAGACCCTGACTGAGATGTACATCCACTTCCTGGTGGTTCAGTCCAAACGGAAGACTGTCAAGTATGAGGGAGGAGCTGAGACAGATTCAACCTGGAGTCCAGAGACCAGGAAGATGATCAGGTCTCTGGGAAAACTGGCTTTTGAGCAGCTGCAGAAAGGCAACCTGATCTTCTATGAATCAGACCTGACAGAGTGTGGCATCGATATCAGAGCAGCCTCAGTGGTCTCAGGAGTGTTAACACAGATCTTTAAAGAGGAGAGTGGACTGTACCAGGACAAGGTGTTCTGCTTTGTTCATCTGAGTGTTCAGGAGTTTCTGGCTGCTCTTCATGTCCATCTGACCTTCACCAACTCTGGAGTCAACCTGCTGGCAGAAGAACAAACATCATCATGGCTGTCTAAAGTCTTCAGAGTCGGACTAAAATATACCCACCAGAAAAAAACAAAATCATCAAAACAGTTCTACCAGAGTGCTGTGGACAAGGCCTTACAGAGTCCAAATGGACACCTAGACTTGTTCCTCCGCTTCCTGCTGGGTCTTTCTCTGCAGACCAATCAGAATCTCCTACGAGATCTGATGACACAGACAGGAAGTAGCTCAGAGACCAATCAGAAAACAGTGGAGTACATAAAGAAGAAGATGGATAAGGACCTGTCTGCAGAGAGAAGCATCAATCTGTTCCACTGTCTGAATGAACTGAGTGATCGTTCTCTAGTGGAGGAGATCCAACGGTCCCTGAGGTCAGGACGTCTCTCCACAGATAAACTGTCTCCTGCTCAGTGGTCAGCTCTGGTCTTCATCTTACTGTCATCAGAAGAAGATCTGGACGTGTTTGACCTGAAGAAATACAAAGCTTCAGAGGAGGCTCTTCTGAGGCTGCTGCCAGTGGTCAAAGCCTCGAAAAAAGCTCTGTACGTGGGATTCATTCATTAATAAATACTCTGCTATCTTTTTATAACAGGAGTTAATAATAAATAACTTCCTGTTGTCTCTCCAGGCTGAGTGGCTGTAACCTGTCAGAGAGAAGCTGTGAAGCTCTGTCCTCAGTTCTCAGCTCAGTTCTCAGACATTTAGAACATACTCAAATCAGCATCAGATGTTAGATCACATCAGCTGTTTGGACCACATCAGCTGTTTGGACCGTATCAGCTGTTTGGACCGTATCAGCTGTTTGGTCCACATCAGCTATTTGGACCACATCAGCTGTTTGGACCACATCAGCTGTTTGGACCACATCAGCTGATTGGACCACATCAGCTGTTTGGTCCACATCAGCTATTTGGACCACATCAGCTGTTTGGACCACATCAGCTGTTAGAACACATCAGCTGTTTGGACCACATCAGCTGTTTGGACCGTATCAGCTGTTTGGACCGTATCAGCTGTTTGGTCCACATCAGCTGATTGGACCACATCAGCTGTTTGGACCACATCAGCTGTGCCACTGACACGTCAATAATGACGTTTGTGGACGTTTATTATCTAAATCTATAGAAGTTAAATCTATCAATTAAACTATATCTTGTCCAGTAGATATTTTAGTTATAACCAGATTAAGTTAGCCGAGCAGTTTGGTGTTTAAATGTGCCGTAGTTATTACGTTTTAGAAACTTCCACGATCTCTACGTTACAATGCTAATGTTAGCTTAAGATGACTGGTTGGCTAACGTCTAACATGGAGGGACTACAAATCCTGTTTTTCTTTATTTTGAGAGCGTATTGTTCCACAATATGAATTCAGCTGTTTTTAAGATTATTTTGGGGCATTTTTAGGCCTTTATTGACAGGACAGTTGAAGAAATGAAAGGGGGGAGAGAGAGGGGGGGATGACATGCAGCAAAGGGCCACAAGTTGGTGTCGAACGCGGCCTCTACGTCGAGGAGTAAAGCTCTATTTTTATATATATGGGCGCCAGCTCTACTAACTGAGCTATCCGGGCGCCCGTATGAATCCAGTTTGATTATAACTTTAATTTAGTTGGTAACAAGTTGGTGTCGAACGCGGGCCCTCTGCATCGAGGAGTGCATATGTATGTGTGTGTATGTATATATATATATATATAGATAGATAGATAGATAGATAGATAGATAGATAGATAGATAGATAGATAGATAGATATCTATAGATATATATATATCTATCTATCTATCTATCTCTGGGCGGCCATATGAATCCAACTTTAATTTAGTTGGTAACCGTTGTTGTATAAGCGCTTTATTACACGAGAGGGTTGATTTAACATCATATTATTATATATTAATTCATGTTTATGAACCTCAGCGCCAGCGCCTCGGTCCTAGCCGCATCACTGTCGTCCCAATAATGACGGTAAATCAAACCCTCTTGTGTAATATTACTTAATTCAGTCACGATTAATTATCATTTTTTGAGTTGTTTAGAATAACATAGCAAGAGTTTTAAAATGTGTTTAAAATGGATTTCATATTCTCTATCACTAAACGTCCAGACTTCACATACAAACACAAATGTTATCTGTCTTCTTCATTACTGTTCCTCCAACAAAGCTCTGTACGTGGGATTTATCCATCATTAAATACTCTGTCTTTTTATAACAGGAGTCAATAATAAATAACTTCCTGTTGTCTCTCCAGGCTGAGTCTCTGTAACCTGTCAGAGAGAAGCTGTGAAGCTCTGTCCTCAGTTCTCAGCTCCCAGTCCTCTAGTCTGAGAGAGCTGGACCTGAGTAACAACAACCTGCAGGATTCAGGAGGGAAGCTGATCTCTGATGGACTGAAGAGTCCACACTGCACACTGGAGACTCTCAGGTCAGACCAACAACAATAATCTATGAAAACACACAATTGAAAAATACTTTGGAAATATTCAAGAAAAATTAATGTTTCCAAAGTATTTTATTCTGATTTAGAATCACTTCATAAAGAATGAAATATGAACTGTGGCTGACATCCAGAAATAATTAATATTTTAATATTATCTGACTTTGATTAATGGACGTTTGTTTATTCCTGATTATACAACAAGTAAATCTGACCAGACAATCTGATTGGTCAACTAGACATTTAGAACATACTCAAATCAGCATCAGCTGTTTGGATCACATCAGCTGATTGGACCACATCAGCTGTTTGGACCACATCAGCTGTTTGGACCACATCAGCTGTTTGGACCACATCAGCTGTTTGGACCACATCAGCTGTTTGGACCACATCAGCTGTGCCACTGACACATCAATAATGACGTTTGTGGACGTTTATTATCTAAATCTATAGAAGTTAAATCTATCAATGAAACTATATCTTGTCCAGTAGATATTTTAGTTATAACCAGATTAAGTTAGCCGAGCAGTTTGGTGTTTATATGTTGCCGTAGTTATTACGTTTTAGAAACTTCCATGATCTCTACGTTACAATGCTAACGTTAGCTTAAGATGACTGGCTGGCTAACGTCTAACATGGAGGGACTACAAATCCTCTGTTTTTCTTTATTTTGAGAGCGTATTGTTCCACAATATGAATTCAGCTGTTTTTAAGATTATTTTGGGGCATTTTAGGCCTTTATTGACAGGACAGTTGAAGAAATGAAAGGGGGGAGAGAGAGAGGGGGGATGACATGCAGCAAAGGGCCACAAGTTGGTGTCGAACGCGGGCCCTCTGCATCGAGGAGTGCATATGTATGTATGTATATATATATATATATATATATATATATATATCTATCTATCTATCTATCTCTGGGCGGCCATATGAATCCAACTTTAATTTAGTTGGTAACCGTTGTTGTATAAGCGCTTTATTACACGAGAGGGTTGATTTAACATCATATTATTATATATTAAGTCATCTTTATGAACCTCAGCGCCAGCGCCTCGGTCCTAGCCGCATCACTGTCGTCCCAATAATGACGGTAAATCAAACCCTCTTGTGTAATATTACTTAATTCAGTCACGATTAATTATCATTTTACGAGTTGTTTACAATAACATAGCAAGAGTTTAAATGTGTTTAAAATGGATTTCATGTTCTCTATCACCAAACGTCCAGACTTCACATACAAACACAAATGTTATCTGTCTTCTTCATTACCGTCCCTCTAACAAAGCTCTGTACGTGGGATTTATTCATTAATAAATACTCTGCTATCTTTATAACAGGAGTTAATAATAAATAACTTCCTGTTGTCTCTCCAGGCTGAGTCTCTGTAACCTGTCAGAGAGAAGCTGTGAAGCTCTGTCCTCAGTTCTCAGCTCCCAGTCCTCTAGTCTGAGAGAGCTGGACCTGAGTAACAACAACCTGCAGGATTCAGGAGGGAAGCTGATCTCTGATGGACTGAAGAGTCCACACTGCTCACTGGAGACTCTCAGGTCAGGATTCATTATCCCGTTCAACTGATGACCATTTAAACTCTGACTAACTTTAGTTGATAAACAGCTGACGTGTAGCTTTGTTTATACGATAGACTTCAGCAGTAGTTATTAATTATGTAATCTTTTCTAGATCCAGGGTTACTTTCCATGAGGATTTTTAATCAATTTTTAATTTGCTTTTGTTGTTGAATTATTAAATACTGCAGATGATTTTGAAGATTATTCTAAATCTGACTAAAATGTACCTGGACAACAAACAAAGAAAGAACTAGCACATGGCTCCACGTGTTGACAGAGGCTTCCTGTGTGTTGTTCTGTGTGTTTACAGTCTGTCAGGCTGTCTGATCTCAGAGGAAGGCTGTTCTTCTCTGGTCTCAGCTCTGAGCTCCAACCCCTCCCATCTGAGAGAGCTGGACCTGAGCTACAATCATCCAGGAGACTCAGGAGTGAAGCTGCTGTCAGCGGGACTGGAGGATCCTCTCTGGAGACTGGACACTCTCAGGTACACACACTGATCAACAAGAAGGAGATATTAGTGTAGGAAGTTTTAAAGGAGAACATCTCCAGGAACTAAAATCATAACTCCCTTTGTTAATAGTTGATGTAGTTTGGACAGATATCTGTCTGTGGTTTTAAGAATGATCCTTTTTCCCCTCTTTCCTGGGATCAAATCAGTTTCAACTACACAAAGAGAGGTCCAGGACAGGGTTAGCCTAGCTTAGCACAAGGCGATGTGCTTTTCTGTGTGGATGAAGCTTAATCTCCTCTTTAGACAGACTAGTTATCTAGAGGTTTAAATGTCAGCTGCCGGTGCTGCATGGCTCATGTTATCATTTAGAGACGTACTCTGACGTCTGGACCAATTATTTCTCTAAGTTCCTCTTGTGCTGGGAGAGTACGACTCTAGATTCAACAAGTCCCTCAAAACACTCTTTCCTAGTTCCTGCGGTCCAAACACAGTATGTGTGTGTGTGTGTGTGTGTGTGTGTGTGTGTGTGTGTGTGTGTGTGTGTGTGTGTGTGTGTGTGTGTGTGTGTGTGCGCGATAGAGGCTGCAGATCCAGAGAGAGGGATCAGGAGGAGGAAGATGAAGAGGCCAGTTGTTAAAACAAAATAATAAGAATATTAATTAATAATACACACTAATATAATAATACAGACTAATTTCCTGCTTCATGGCTGGTGATAATTTCCAATTTTGCGCATTAGAAATAATCTCTGGTTTTAAGTTAAGGCTCCCTAGCTGTCTGCTTTATGTCACTGTTGCAGTCTAAAGGTTTCTGATTGGCTACATATGAAACATGTAATAATTAAGTTCTGTGAAAGATTAATTATAAAAAGTTGTGTTAAACGTTGGAGCATCTGTTCTGTCTCTTGAATGCACTTTATAAATGTGAAGGCACTGAGCCATGCAGAAACCTGATTGGTTATTAGTAGTATAGGCTATAGGCTCCCGATTGGTTAATAGTAGTATAGGCTATATGCTCCTGATTGGTTAATAGTAGTATAGGCTATATGCTCCTGATTGGTTAATAGTAGTATATTCTCTCTGATTGGCTATATGCTCCTGATTGGTTATTAGTAGTATAGGCTATATTCTCTCGATTGGTTATTAGTAGTATAGGCTATATGCTCCTGATTGGTTATTAGTAGTATAGGCTATATGCTCCTGATTGGTTATTAGTAGTATAGGCTATATGCTCCTGATTGGTTAATAGTAGTATAGGCTATATGCTCCTGATTGGTTATTAGTAGTATAGGCTATATGCTCCTGATTGGTTAATAGTAGTATAGGCTATATGCTCCTGATTGGTTATTAGTAGTATAGGCTATATGCTCCTGATTGGTTAATAGTAGTATAGGCTATATGCTCCTGATTGGTTAATAGTAGTATAGGCTATATGCTCCTGATTGGTTATTAGTAGTATAGGCTATATTCTCCTGATTGATTGGTTAGGCTTAGTAGTATAGTAGTATATATATGCTCCTGATTGGTTATTAGTAGTATAGGCTATATAGTATAGGCTCCTCCTGATTGGTTAATAGTAGTATAGGCTATATGCTCCTGATTGGTTATTAGTAGTATAGGCTATATGCTCCTATATTCTCCTGATTGGTTATTAGTAGTATAGGCTATATGCTCCTGATTGGTTATTAGATTGGCTTATTAGTAGTATAGGCTATATGCTCCTGATTGGTTATTAGTAGTATAGGCTATATGTCCTGATTGGTTATTAGTAGTATAGGCTATATGCCTCCTGAGGGCTATATATGCTCCTGATTGGTTATTAGTAGTATAGGCTATATTCTCTCGATTGGTTATTAGTAGTATAGGCTATATGCTCCTGATTGGTTATTAGTAGTATAGGCTATATTCTCTCGATTGGTTATTAGTAGTATAGGCTATATGCTCCTGATTGGTTATTAGTAGTATAGGCTATATGCTCCTGATTGGTTATTAGTAGTATAGGCTATATGCTCCTGATTGGTTATTAGTAGTATAGGCTATATGCTCCTGATTGGTTATTAGTAGTATAGGCTATATGCTCCTGATTGGTTAATAGTAGTATAGGCTATATGCTCCTGATTGGTTATTAGTAGTATAGGCTATATGCTCCTGATTGGTTAATAGTAGTATAGGCTATATGCTCCTGATTGGTTATTAGTAGTATAGGCTATATGCTCCTGATTGGTTAATAGTAGTATAGGCTATATGCTCCTGATTGGTTATTAGTAGTATA
>JAEKDQ010000077.1:205000-225000 GCA_026937815.1 Etheostoma perlongum | reverse complement strand
ATTCATCTTGGCTAGCCGTGAGGTCTAGCACTCACATACAGGGATAAGAACCCGAACCCGGACCCTAGGGAACATGAAACAGCTTTATTCACTT
Organism: Etheostoma perlongum; assembly: GCA_026937815.1. Lineage (NCBI taxonomy): Eukaryota > Metazoa > Chordata > Actinopteri > Perciformes > Percidae > Etheostoma > Etheostoma perlongum. Next base: position 224,906 of record JAEKDQ010000077.1, on the reverse strand, counting down.
AAAGCGGGTTAGCGCCTCTAGACCAGCACTTCTAGAGCTGGTTGATCAGGTCGGAAGTGTCTCTGGATATAAAGTCATCGTTAATGTTGCTCAATTAAAATAACCAAAGTCCAACTGCTTGAAATTAGCACCCAGCTTTACATATCTGGGTATTAAAATAGTTCCCAACTAGAACATATAATCTCTACTAACTACAATGCTCTAATGGAACCAGCATCTAAAGAGTTAGAGAGAGGGAAACCTTACCAATGTCCTAGGAAGGATGAATGTACTGAAGATGAATACTTAAATAAATATAATTCATGTACCTATTCCAAAACTTCCCTCTGGCGCCACCTGGTGGATTGTTTTCAAAGATGAACTCATTATTTAGGAAATGTATTTGGAACAGGAAGTGGTCTCTCTCTTCTTTATCTTCCATTTGAGACCGGAGGGTTAAAAGGTCCCATTCAGCTAAATATAATATTCTAAGAAAACATTAAATATTTACAGATGAGGAGTTTTGTTCTCTCTCTGCAGAACCAATCGATAAGCTCGCCAGTACTTTCTTCTTTGGAGGAATTAATTACTAAGAAATGCAATAATAAAGGATTAATATCTGTTACAGCTGATGAGTTATGGGGGGTGGGGTTGAGAGAGGACATATCCGAGGACGGGTGGAGACAGGTCTGTACCTCAGAGACAGTCAGGGGACGTTTAAAACTCCTTCAGTGGAACTGGTGGATGCAGACTTCTTCCTGTCAAATGAAACGAGTTTCATAAGAACTGATGCACGCTTTAAATGCAGAGCAGCTTTGTGTTTAGGAGCGCAGCGTTATCAGAGAATTCTGGGTAAACGTGACTAATAAACAAAGATTATTCTATCCTGCAATATTCCGCTGGGAGCAGAAATGATTTGGCTCCCCCCGTATCCAAAAAGAGGTCTGATCCTCCGGCTGGAAGAGGTCTGATCCACCAGCTGGAAGAGGTCCGATCCTCCAGCTGGAAGAGGTCCGATCCACCAGCTGGAAGAGGTCCGATCCACCAGCTGGAAGAGGTCCGATCCTCCAGCTGGAAGAGGTCTGATCCACCAGCTGGAAGAGGTCCGATCCTCCGGCTGGAGGAGGTCCGCTCCACCAGCTGGAAGAGGTCCGATCCACCAGCTGGAAGAGGTCCGATCCTCCAGCTGGAAGAGGTCTGATCCCCCACCTGGAAGTGGTCCGATCCTCCGGCTGGAGGAGGTCCGCTCCACCAGCTGGAAGAGGTCCGCTCCTCCAGCTGGAAGAGGTCCGGTCCGATCCTCCAGCTGGAAGAGGTCTGATCCTCCAGCTGGAAGAGGTCCGCTCCACCAGCTGGAAGAGGTCCAATCCTCCAGCTGGAAGAGGTCCGATCCTCCGGCTGGAGGAGGTCCGCTCCACCAGCTGGAAGAGGTCTGATCCACCAGCTGGAAGAGGTCCGATCCTCCAGCTGGAAGAGGTCCGATCCACCAGCTGGAAGAGGTCCGATCCACCAGCTGGAAGAGGTCCGATCCTCCAGCTGGAAGAGGTCTGATCCACCAGCTGGAAGAGGTCCGATCCTCCGGCTGGAGGAGGTCCGCTCCACCAGCTGGAAGAGGTCTGATCCACCAGCTGGAAGAGGTCCGATCCACCAGCTGGAAGAGGTCCGATCCTCCAGCTGGAAGAGGTCTGATCCCCCACCTGGAAGAGGTCCGATCCTCCGGCTGGAGGAGGTCCGCTCCACCAGCTGGAAGAGGTCCGATCCACCAGCTGGAAGAGGTCCGATCCTCCAGCTGGAAGAGGTCTGATCCCCCACCTGGAAGAGGTCCGATCCTCCGGCTGGAGGAGGTCCGCTCCACCAGCTGGAAGAGGTCCGCTCCTCCAGCTGGAAGAGGTCCGCTCCACCAGCTGGAAGAGGTCCGATCCTCCGGCTGGAGGAGGTCCGCTCCACCAGCTGGAAGAGGTCCGCTCCACCAGCTGGAAGAGGTCCGCTCCACCAGCTGGAAGAGGTCCGCTCCACCAGCTGGAAGAGGTCCGCTCCTCCAGCTGGAAGAGGTCCGCTCCTCCAGCTGGAAGAGGTCCGCTCCTCCAGCTGGAAGAGGTCCGCTCCTCCAGCTGGAAGAGGTCCGCTCCTCCAGCTGGAAGAGGTCCGCTCCTCCAGCTGGAAGAGGTCCGATCCTCCAGCTGGAAGAGGTCCGGTCCGATCCTCCAGCTGGAAGAGGTCCGATCCTCCAGCTGGAAGAGGTCCGCTCCACCAGCTGGAAGAGGTCCGATCCTCCGGCTGGAAGAGGTCCGATCCTCCGGCTGGAGGAGGTCCGCTCCACCAGCTGGAAGAGGTCTGATCCACCAGCTGGAAGAGGTCCGATCCACCAGCTGGAAGAGGTCCGATCCTCCAGCTGGAAGAGGTCCGATCCACCGGCTGGAAGAGGTCCGATCCTCCGGCTGGAGGAGGTCCGCTCCACCAGCTGGAAGAGGTCCGCTCCACCAGCTGGAAGAGGTCCGATCCTCCGGCTGGAGGAGGTCCGCTCCACCAGCTGGAAGAGGTCCGCTCCACCAGCTGGAAGAGGTCCGCTCCACCAGCTGGAAGAGGTCCGCTCCACCAGCTGGAAGAGGTCCGCTCCACCAGCTGGAAGAGGTCCGCTCCACCAGCTGGAAGAGGTCCAATCCTCCAGCTGGAAGAGGTCCGCTCCACCAGCTGGAAGAGGTCTGGTCTGATCCACCAGTTGTAGGAGCTCGGGTTATGTCCATGGCTCAGTGAATAATATATTTTACTAAAAACAAAATGGATGTATACGAAGAAACATGGGAGCCGTTTATTTACTAATTAAAAACTATAATATTGGTCACTGTTTACAGGAGGTGTAACTATGGATTAGGGCTTTTCATTATTATTATTATTATTATTATTATTATTCTTTCTGTTATAGCGTCTTGCTGGAAAATGTAACTTTTGTGTGTAAAGTACAGTAATGTCTATTTGGTTTCTGGGTACCTTGCGATATTTGTTGTGTACTTAGACCAATTCTTGTGATACCTTTGCATTTTTGTGCGATGTGTTCTGTTGTGTGGGGGGGGGAATTAAGTGTTGACCTGAAATAATATTTCTTGGTGGATTGTCCTTTATAAATAAAACTCAATAAACACAATATTAAAAAAATAATAAAAGCAGGAAGTTCCTGTGAGAGTTTGTAGTCTTTCAGTTTAACTTTTAAAGTCCGTGAACTCCAGGATGGGGGGCCGGGGTGTATACTTATGTCCCTGTATTTTAACATAGGGGGTGTATACTTATGCCCCTGTATTTTAACATAGGGGGTGTATACTTATGTCCCCTGTATTTTAACATAGGGGGTGTATACTTATGCCCCTGTATTTTAACATAGGGGTGTATACTTATGCCCCTGTATTTTAACATAGGGGGGTATACTTATGCCCCTGTATTTTAACATAGGGGGTATACTTATGCCCCCTGTATTTTAACATAGGGGTGTATACTTATGCCCCTGTATTTTAACATAGGGGGTGTATACTTATGCCCCTGTATTTTTAACATAGGGGGTATACTTATGCCCCTGTATTTTAACATAGGGGGTGTATACTTATGCCCCTGTATTTTAACATAGGGGGTGTATACTTATGCCCCTGTATTTTAACATAGGGGTGTATACTTATGCCCCTGTATTTTAACATAGGGGGTATACTTATGCCCCTGTATTTTAACATAGGGGGTGTATACTTATGCCCCTGTATTTTAACATAGGGGGTGTATACTTATGCCCCTGTATTTTAACATAGGGGGGTGTATACTTATGCCCCTGTATTTTAACATAGGGGGGTATACTTATGCCCCTGTATTTTAACATAGGGGGGGGGGGTATACTTATGTCCCCTGTATTTTAACATAGGGGGTGTATACTTATGTCCCCTGTATTTTAACATAGGGGGTGTATACTTATGCCCCTGTATTTTAACATAGGGGGGGTATACTTATGTCCCCTGTATTTTAACATAGGGGTGTATACTTATGTCCCCTGTATTTTAACATAGGGGGTATACTTATGCCCCTGTATTTTAACATAGGGGGTGTATACTTATGCCCTTGTATTTTAACATAGGGGGTGTATACTTATGCCCCTGTATTTTAACATAGGGGGTATACTTATGTCCCCTGTATTTTAACATAGGGGGTGTATACTTATGTCCCCTGTATTTTAACATAGGGGGGTATACTTATGCCCCTGTATTTTAACATAGGGGGTATACTTATGCCCCTGTATTTTAACATAGGGGGTATACTTATGTCCCTGTATTTTAACATATAGGGGGTATACTTATGCCCCTGTATTTTAACATAGGGGGTATACTGATGGCCCCTGTATTTTAACATAGGGGGTATACTTATGCCCCTGTATTTTAACATAGGGGGGTATACTTATGCCCCCTGTATTTTAACATAGGGGGTATACTTATGCCCCTGTATTTTAACATAGGGGGGGTATACTTATGTCCCTGTATTTTAACATAGGGGGGGTATACTTATGCCCCTGTATTTTAACATAGGGGGGGTATACTTATGCCCCTGTATTTTAACATAGGGGGGGTATACTTATGCCCCCTGTATTTTAACATAGGGGGGTGTATACTTATGCCCCTGTATTTTAACATGGGATATTCCAGTCTCTGATTATCCATCAACATCCATTCCTTTAATTTTAGTCTAATTCCTCTTTTCTGCTTTTCTAACTCAAACATTAGGGATAATTTCCTATAAATTCAAAGAATAACTAAAGTGAAGTTATTGTTACGTAGTGTTAAACGTAAAAAAAATGACATCTTTTTTTAAAGTGTTGAAAAAGTTAAAAACTTGTGTTGACTTTCAATTTTGACGGGAAGACAAGGGCTAAGTAACCATGACGATTGATTGAATATTTTAATTGACAGCTCTTTCCTCTCAAACCAAAACATAACAGAGAAAATGGAGTCCAGTCTGCAGCAGCCAATCAGAGCGCGGCTAGCGGCGGTGGGCTCCGAAGGCGACGAGGCTGAGGAAGATGGCGGCCGGGTTGGTTCAGTGGTAGAGCAGGCGCACGTATACTGAGATGCAGAGGTCAAGGGTTCGACTCCGACCTGTGACCCCCCCCACCCAGCTGTGCTGTCAAAGGCGGAACAGCCCAAAAAATAATCTAAAAAAAAACATACATCAAAGGACATTTAGAATGATCATGTGACATTAAGTAACCATGACGATTGATTGAATATTTTAATTGACAGCTCCAGTTTTTTCCCTCTCAACCCGAAACGTAGCAGAGGAAAGGGAGTCCAGTCCAGAGCCGCGCCCCGGCAGCAGCCAATCAGAGCGCGGCGAGCGGCGGTAGACCCCGAAGGCCACGAGGCTGAGGAAGATGGTGACGCCGACCAGCGAGGCCGTGGCCGGCGCCGTGAAGAACTGCCGGTACTGGATCTGGCAGTACCACAGCACGGACAGCATGAGGACCAGGACCGGCACCATGAGGCTGCCCACGTTCAGCGCCACCTGCACCTGGTCGGCGGGCCGCGGCCCCCCCGTCGCGCCGCGGCCGCCGCCGCCGAGATGTGGCAGTGCAGGACGCAGTTGTGGGCGAGGTTCAGGGACGCCAGAGTCTGGCCGTCGTCCTGCAGCAGCTGGCCCTGGTAGATGAGACGCACCTGCTGCTCCTGGCCCGAGAAATAGGTCCTGGGGGGCAGGGGGGACAGGGGGGACAGGGGTCAGACACAGAGTACTATCTGGGGGGGACAAGAGTCAGACACAGAGTACTATCTGGGGGGTCAGACACAGAGTACTATCTGGGGGGGACAGGAGTCAGACACAGAGTACTATCTGGGGGGTCAGACACAGAGTACTATCTGGGGGGGACAGGAGTCAGACACAGAGTACAATCTGGGGGGTCAGACACAGAGTACTATCTGGGGGGTTAGACACAGAGTACTATCTGAGGGGGACAGGAGTCAGACAGAGTACTATCTGGGGGGGACAGGAGTCAGACACAGAGTACTATCTGGGGGGGGGTCAGACACAGAGTACTATCTGGGGGGGACGGGAGTGAGAGAGAGTAATATCTGGGGGGGTTAGACAGTAGTACATTCTGGGGGGGAGGGGGATGTATGATGTAGTGACCGATGGTGTCCTGTGTAATACTGTGTAGTACTGCGTAGTACTCTTACTGTTTGATGTACCCGATGGTGGCCTGTGTAATACTGTGTAGTACTGCGTAGTACTCTTACCGTTTGATGTACCCGATGGTGTCCTGTGTAATACTGTGTAGTACTGTGTAGTACTGCGTAGTACTCTTACCGTTTGATGTACCCGATGGTGTCCTGTGTAATACTGTGTTGTACTGTGTAGTACTGTGTAGTACTGCGTAGTACTCTTACCGTTTGATGTACCCGATGGTGTCCTGTGGCTTCACCTGCGCCGCCGTCTCCGTGTCGTTGAGGAACTTGAGTCTGACGACCATGTTCCTCTCGCTGCCGTCTGCCTCGCCGCCCCCCCCTCCCTCTGTGGGCGGGGCCTCTGTCTCGGCGGGCGGTGTGTCCGTGTGGGCGGGGCTGGGCGAGGGGGCGGGGCCTGTGGAGAACAGGTGCTCCGGCGGCGTGGCGGTGCGGGTGGAGAGCCACGCCAGCAGCATCACGGCGAGCAGCAGCAGGGAGCCCAGCAGCAGCGTCACCTCATCACCCACGCCTTCAATCAACGCCATCACCCTGGCAACACACAGGGGCAGGGCTTAGCAGCACACCTACACGCAGGGGCGGGGCTTAGCAGCACACATACACACCGGGGCGGGGCTTAGCCTCACATCTACACGCAGGGGCGGGACTTAGCAGCACACCTACACACAGGGGCGGGGCTTAACTCACAGCGTGACTCCACCTGCGAGGTACTGTGAAGCCGACCTGCGGCCAGGTAGGTCATCAACAGGAAGTGCAACCGGATACTTACAAAATAAAACTAACTACAAAATAAAAGGTTTATGGGGATTTGGGCTTTCTTCACTTCTTAGCAGACGAGAGAGAGACACACAGAGAAAGACAGACAGAGACAGACAGAGAGAGACAGAGACAGACAGAGATATTAAACATTAAATATAATAATCTGCACTAACCTGATCAACAGAAGAAGAAGAAGACGTTACTTTTGTACTTTACCTACATGTACTGGATAATACTCACGTTAACTAGTAGTGGAGTATTAGTACTTTTACTACAGTAAAGTATCCGAGTACTTCTGATTCATGTTGAGCTAACGGCTAACAGATGCTAACTAGCGGGCTAAAGCTACATGCTAACAGCTAACAGATGCTAACTGCCCGGACAGGAAGTAGCGGGCTAAAGCTACATGCTAACAGGGCTGCTAGGAGCGCGTGAGTGCGCGTGAGAGACCGCACTGAGAGCGCGCACGCAAAGGAAGGAGCTTGACTTACTGTCGGGTTAGAAACGTCACATCACAGCTCGCTAGCCTGCAGGCTAATCAGGCTAATCTGCTCCGACTTCTGCTGTTCGCACTTCCGGCTCCTTCTCCCCTCTGGAGGTGACGTCATGACGCAGCGGTGACGCTCGGCCGCCGCCTGCTGCCTGCTGTGTTTTTCATGTTGTTTTTCTCCACGTTTTAGTCAGTTTTACTCCAATGTTTGTGATCAGAGTTTTACATAATTAAGTTAGTGTGTGTGTGTGTCTGTCTGTGTGTGTGAGTGTGTGTGTGTGTGTGTGTGTTTCTGCACTGGAAGTAAACAAACACCAATCAGTGGGAGACTCGTCATTACAGGAATAATAGGAACACATTCATCATCCAGACCAGCAGGTGGTGGTAGACACACACACACACACGCAGTAAGACACGCTCTCAGACAGACTTTTTCTATTTTATTAGTTCATTTGTGACTAAAACACACAAATAAAGTCTCAGTAGATTCTGTAGAAGATGTATTTTATTTATATTAAAACATCAAATATATATATATATATATATATATATATATATATATATATATATATATAATATAGCAACCACAACACGATGTTAGGGAGGATTGGTTGTGGGTTAAATACCAATAAGAAAAACTTGGAGCCCCCACCCCCTCACCTGTGGGGAGTCCCCGCAGGAGGACAGGTGTACAGCGGGCTGTGGAGCGATCTTTTCTCTGCGGGGGGGGCACCGGTGACTCGGTGGAGATCGGACCCGCAGCTGATGCGTTGTCAGCGGGCAGGATGCCATGCGGATGCGGGCTGCTGTCCTGCAGGATGCGGGTTACTTTCCCGACTCCGAGCCGCTGATTAGCACCGCGACAGTCCGGGGAGGGAGCCCCAAACAGAGGAGAGACTGATGCCTTTTCCTCTGCACCTTGGTCCCTCACCTCGGAGTCTGGGACTGCGAGGCAGCCGCTCTCCTCTGCGGCCCCCAGAATGCGTCTCTGTTGGCGGCTGGCCGTCCGGTCCCCGGGCCCCGGTGCTCTGTCCCCCCGCCGGATTCAGCATCTGGACCCGGACCAGGTTAAAGTCAGGAGGGCAGCTTTCCAGAACAAGAACCGCTGTCGCAGTGTATCTTTAATTAATCTTTACTCCGTGTAAAATGCATACAATAATAAAAACGGCTATTGATACATAAAGTAGTTTTTCAGCGGGGTTGGCTGGTGCTTTTAGCCGCTGTCTCTAGTTTCATCCTCCGCCTTTGTCCTCATGTTTTCTCCCGGAGTTCCTCCCCCTGCGGCGCTGGGCGGAGTTTCATACCGGACTAGACGCTCCTTTTGTCGGATTCGTTTCGAGCTGACTCCCCGGGGTTTACGGCTGAAAAAAACACACTTTGAAAGTCCCGAAATAACCCAAACGACCACAGTGGTGTGCGGTATTAAACCGGGGTTCTGTCTCAATCTGCAGGTGAGTAGTTAGTTGTGATTTTCAAGCATATTTGTGGGTTTTTGTGGTCGTTTGTCCCCGAGTCTCCAGAACATTCATGGCGGCTTCGCAGTGAAGGCTTCTGGGGCAGCTGCTTGTCATCCAGCCCGCTCAGCACCCAAATCAGATAAAATCAGCAAATTGGCAGTTAAATAACTCACACCAGATGAACACCACGCCATTTTAATCCCATATTTCATGCAACCAAAGACACTGTATGTCGACGATTTTTACCTTTTTAGCAGTTTTGCTAAAATTATCTGCTGCACGTGCGAAACCAATTGCGTTAAAATGCTTTAATTGTAAGTACGTTTTTGTATTTTCTCAGTTAAAATCTCAGTTTACACATTTAGGTAAAAAAAGCTTTAGCTAAGTGTCTCGCTCTTTACGTGCCAGCGGAAGCTACGTGGTGACTCCTGCCGGAGGACGGACGCCATTACCGGGGCAGCTGGAGCCTGACGGCCCGCTGCTATCAGGTAACATTACCGCTACACGGCGCGCTAACAAACTTCATTTACAAATCCTAAAACTGCCCCCGGCGCCGGACCCGTGTCTTATATAAAACATAAATCAGTATCCTCCTTCATGTCTTTGTGAATTCGGCTCATAAACATATTATTTCAGACTTGTGCGGAGTCGATCCAACCGGCTCTCTCCTGCCCTCCGGGCTCTGTTTTGGATGAATCGTATATAGAAATAGAGCCACTTTTAAGACGTTTTTTTTCTTATTATATATTATATATATTATATTTAATTCATGCCGAATGAATGAGTTCCTCATAAAGATCGATGACAGTGTCTCACTTTAGCTGTATGTTTTACACATATGTTTTTATCCGTGCTTTTTATTTAAAGTGACATTTTTCTGAATGGGGTTTGGATAGCGGAGTCTAGCCTGCCCTCGGAATGACCTGTTCTGGGTTCACTGAGCTCATAACATTGTGGAGAAGTTTCATGCTGAGGCGAAATATTCAGTTTTCACCAGTAATACGGGAATAAATCGCCTAATCTTCGGCCCTCGGTTTGACCTTGTCAGCGGGCCGCGGTGACGGTCACAGCCGGGGAATGGTTGCCTCGGCCGGTCAGTCAGGGCCAGAACAGCCGGGGATCAGAGCGCTGAAGGCGGATCAGCAGGGGCGGAATCAGACGGTGGAACATCCGGGGCCTTAGCCTTAGGTTTTTTTCAACATAATTTACGTTTTACTGCTTTTTTTGGACGCTTTTAAAGAAATATTTTGGATGTTTTGCTGTTTTTTTTGGGGGGGGAGGCATTGACATCTTTGTTGTTGTAAGCCCAGACCTACAGCATGGGGTCCCCTGGTCAGATTTTTACATAATTAAGTTAGGGGACAACCTTTGTGTATTTCAGCATTATTAATGTTCTTTAAACCTCTGTCTGTGTGTGTGTGTGTGTGTGTGTGTGTGTGTGTGTGTGTGTGTGTGTGTGTGTGTGTGTGTGTGTGTGTGTGTGTGTGTGTGTGTGTGTGTGTAGAGGAGTGAGGCGGTGGAGTCCTCTCCATCACTCGCTGCATGATGAACGGCAGCAGCAGCGTCTCTGTGGCTCAGAGCGCCAGGATCAAGAGTGAACCAGGTAACCAACATTGCTTTTCTTTCTAACTAACAAGACTCCATGTAAATAATCACTACTTTTAGCGTGTATAGAGCAGCATATCTCCACCAGACTCCATGTAAATAATCACTACTTTTAGCGTGTATAGAGCAGCATATCTCCACCAGACTCCATGTAAATAATCACTACTTTTAGCGTGTATAGAGCAGCATATCTCCACCAGACTCCATGTAAATAATCACTACTTTTAGCATGTATAGAGCAGCATATCTCCACCAGACTCCATGTAAATAATCACTACTTTTAGCGTGTATAGAGCAGCATATCTCCACCAGACCATGTAAATAATCACTACTTTTAGCGTGTATAGAGCAGCATATCTCCACCAGACTCCATGTAAATAATCACTACTTTTAGCATGTATAGAGCAGCATATCTCCACCAGACCATGTAAATAATCACTACTTTTAGCGTGTATAGAGCAGCATATCTCCACCAGACTCCATGTAAATAATCACTACTTTTAGCATGTATAGAGCAGCATATCTCCACCAGACTCCATGTAAATAATCACTACTTTTAGCGTGTATAGAGCAGCATATCTCCACCAGACCATGTAAATAATCACTACTTTTAGCGTGTATAGAGCACCATATCTCCACCAGACTCCATGTAAATAATCACTACTTTTAGCATGTATAGAGCAGCATATCTCCACCAGACCATGTAAATAATCACTACTTTTAGCGTGTATAGAGCAGCATATCTCCACCAGACCATGTAAATAATCACTACTTTCACCGTGTATAGAGCAGCATATCTCCACCAGACTCCATGTAAATAATCACTACTTTTAGCGTGTATAGAGCAGCATATCTCCACCAGACTCCATGTAAATAATCACTACTTTTAGCGTGTATAGAGCAGCATATCTCTATCTAAACACGCTAAAAGTAGTGATTATTTACATGGAGTCTGGTGGAGATAGAATAATAATCTGAGTCTGTCAGCAGCAACATCTTTAAGTGGACGCTGGTTACCTCCAGGATCTGTGCTAAGCTAGGCTAGTTAGAGCTGGTTACCTCCAGGATCTGTGCTAAGCTAGGCTAGTTAGAGCTGGTTACCTCCAGGATCTGTGCTAAGCTAGGCTAGCGGTGGGTGCGTCAGACAGAATTAGGATAGTAAAGTCTGTCTTATCATTCATAAGAATGCACTAAGTGGCTTTAAAGGAAAGACTCAAGTAAAGTACAAGTACCTCAACACTTGTACTGGAGTACATGTGCACAGTTTCATCTGTGTGTGTGTGTGTGTGTGTGTGTGTGTGTGTGTGTGTGTGTGTGTGTGTGTGTGTGTGTGTGTGTGTGTGTGTGTGTGTGTGTGCGCGCGCGCACGCAGATGATTGGACGAAGGAGGACTGTCTGATGCTGCTGGAGAGGATCCGGACTCTGCTGCCCGACACCGACGCCATGAAATATAAAACCACCGAGTCGCACTTCGACTGGGACAAGGTCGGCTTCGCCGGCTTCACCGGCGAGATGTGCCGCCAGAAATGGCAGAAAGTCTCCTCTGACGTAGGTAGACCCCCACAGCCATCCAATAATATACACTGACACTGGTTATGAATGGCATTGTGATGATGTCATGCCCATGTTGTGTTGGGATGATGTCATTGTCATGTTGTGATGATGTCATGGTCATGTTGTGATGCCATGTTGCAATGATGTCATGTTGTGATGATGTCATGGCCATGTTGCAATGATGTCATGTTGCGATGATGTCATGTTGTGATGATGTCATGGCCATGTTGTGTGTTGCAATGATGTCATGTTGTGGTGATGTCATGGCCATGTTGTGTGTTGTGATGATGTCATTGTCATGTTGTGATGTCATGTTGCGATGATGTCATGTTGTGATAATATTGTCATGTTGTGATGTCGTCATGTTGCGATGATGTCATGTTGTGATGTCATATTGCGATGATGTCATGTTGTGATCATGTCATGTTGTGATGATGTCATGGCCATGTGTTGTGTTGGGATGATGTCATGCCCATGTTGCGAATATATCATGTTGTGATGATGTCATGGCCATGTTGCGATGATGTCATGTTGTGGTGATGTCATGGCCATGTTGTGTGTTGTGGTGATGTCATGGCCATGTTGTGTGTTTCAGGTCCGTAAGTACAGGACGATGACAGAGCTCATCGTCGACGCCACCGAGTTTGTGAAGAATCCGTATAAAGGCAAGAAACTGAAGGTGAGTCCCTCAGACGCCTGATATATGTCCCTCAGACGCCAGATATATGTCCCTCAGACGCCAGATATATGTCCCTCAGACGCCAGATATATGTCCCTCAGACGCCAGATATATGTCCCTCAGACGCCAGATATATGTCCCTCAGACGCCAGATATATGTCCCTCAGACGCCAGATATATGTCCCTCAGACGCCTGATATATGTCCCTCAGACGCCAGATATATGTCCCTCAGACGCCAGATATATGTCCCTCAGACGCCAGATATATGTCCCTCAGACGCCAGATATATGTCCCTCAGACGCCTGATATATGTCCCTCAGACGACAGATATATGTCCCTCAGACGCCAGATATATGTCCCTCAGACGCCAGATATATGTCCCTCAGACGCCAGATATATGTCCCTCAGACGCCTGATATATGTCCCTCAGACGCCTGATATATGCCCCTTAGACAACAGATATATGCCCCTTAGACAACAGATATATGTCCCTCAGACGCCAGATATATGTCCCTCAGACGCCAGATATATGTCCCTCAGACGCCAGATATATGTCCCTCAGACGCCAGATATATGTCCCTCAGACGCCAGATATATGTCCCTCAGACGACAGATATATGTCCCTCAGACGACAGATATATGTCCCTCAGACAACAGATATATGTCCCTCAGACGCCAGATATATGTCCCTCAGACGCCAGGCGGGTCCATATGTCCCTCAGACGCCAGATATATGTCCCTCAGACGCCAGATATATGTCCCTCAGACGCCAGATATATGTCCCTCAGACGCCAGATATATGTCCCTCAGACGCCAGATATATGTCCCTCAGACGCCAGGCGGGTCGATATGTCCCTCAGACGCCAGATATATGTCCCTCAGACGCCAGATATATGTCCCTCAGACGCCAGGCGGGTTCATATGTCCCTCAGACGCCAGATATATGTCCCTCAGACGCCAGGCGGGTCGATATGTCCCTCAGACGCCAGATATATGTCCCTCAGACGCCAGATATATGTCCCTCAGACGCCAGATATATGTCCCTCAGACGCCTGATATATGTCCCTCAGACAACAGATATATGTCCCTCAGACGCCAGATATATGTCCCTCAGACGCCAGATATATGTCCCTCAGACGCCAGATATATGTCCCTCAGACGCCAGATATATGTCCCTCAGACGCCAGATATATGTCCCTCAGACGCCAGATATATGTCCCTCAGACGCCAGATATATGTCCCTCAGACGCCAGATATATGTCCCTCAGACGCCAGATATATGTCCCTCAGACGCCAGATATATGTCCCTCAGACGCCAGGCGGGTCGATATGTCCCTCAGACGCCAGACATATGTCCCTCAGACGCCAGACATATGTCCCTCAGACGCCAGATATATGTCCCTCAGACGCCAGGCGGGTTCATATGTCCCTCAGACGCCAGATATATGTCCCTCAGACGCCAGGCGGGTCGATATGTCCCTCAGACACCAGGCGGGTTCATATGTCCCTCAGACGCCAGATATATGTCCCTCAGACGCCAGATATACACTACCGGTCAAAAGTTTGGGGTCACATAGAAATCCCCATTGCACTCCATTGTAGACAGAATGCCAGCTGAGATCAGTTGCATTGTTTTTTTAACCAGGGCAGTAATCAGATTACATTATGTGCTTACATAATAGTAAAATGGTTCTCCAATGTTTTTCTAGTTTTTTATTTTTAAATGATAGATTAGTACACAGAATGTGCCTTTGGAACATTGGATGAATGGTTGCTGATAATGGGCAATGTAGATATTGCATTCAAGATCAGCCCCCCCACCCAAATTAGCAGGTATTCTGTCTATAATGGAGTGGTATGGACATGTAGAAGTGACCCCAAACTTTTGACCGGTAGTGTATGTCCCTCAGACGCCAGGCCGGTCGATATGTCCCTCAGACGCCAGATATATGTCCCTCAGACGCCAGGCGGGTTCATATGTCCCTCAGACGCCAGATATATGTCCCTCAGACGCCAGGCGGGTTCATATGTCCCTCAGACGCCAGATATATGTCCCTCAGACGCCAGTGTCTCAGTGGAATCATCGGTCCACACAGGGACGGAGAACATGTGTCCTTTGACCCCTTCTCTTGTTTCAACCAGACTCATCCAGATTTCCCTAAAAAACCTCTGACTCCGTACTTCCGCTTCTTCATGGAGAAGAGAGCCAAATACGCCAAAATCCACCCGGAGATGAGCAACCTGGACCTGACCAAGATCCTGTCCAAGAAGTACAAGGAGCTGCCCGACAAGAAGAAGGTGGCTGCTACACACACACACACACACACAGATATACACACACACACGCACCTACAAATGGTACACGGCATGGTACACGGCTCCTCTACCCCCCCCAGCATTCAGTTCAACAGTAACAATAACACTTTGTTCTGTGTCCTGCAGCAAAAGTACATCACAGAGTTCCAGCGGGAGAAAGAAGAGTTTGAGAAGAACATGGCTCGATTCAAGTGAGTTCTCAGAGTATGTTTGGTTAGCGTGTAGTATTTATCATTTAGCATGTAGTGTCTAGCCTGTAGCATGTAACCTGTAGCATGTAGCGTGCTGCCTGTAGCCTGTAGCCTGTAGCATGTAGCATGTAGCGTGCTGCCTGTAGCCTGTAGCATGTAGCGTGCTGCCTGTAGCCTGTAGCATGTAGCGTGCTGCCTGTAGCATGTAGCGTGCTGCCTGTAGCCTGTAACCTGTAGCCTGTAGCTAACCTTTGCTGCATGTAGGCTGTAGCCTGTAGCTAACCTTTGCGGCCTGTAGCATGTAGCCCGTAGCCTGTAGCTAACCTTTGCTGCCTGTAGCGTGTAGCCTGTAGCCTGTAGCTAACCTTTGCTGCCTGTAGCCTGTAGCTAACCTTTGCTGCATGTAGCCTGTAGCGTGTAGCCTGTAGCTAACCTTTGCTGCCTGTAGCTAACCTTTGCTGCCTGTAGCGTGTAGCCTGTAGCTAACCTTTGCTGCCTGTAGCATGTAGCGTGTAGCCTGTAGCTAACCTTTGCTGCCTGTAGCATGTAGCGTGTAGCCTGTAGCTAACCTTTGCTGCCTGTAGCATGTAGCGTGTAGCCTGTAGCTAACCTTTGCTGCCTGTAGCGTGTAGCCTGTAGCTAACCTTTGCTGCCTGTAGCGTGTAGCCTGTAGCTAACCTTTGCTGCCTGTAGCGTGTAGCCTGTAGCTAAACTTTGCTGCATGTTGCCTGTAGCCTGTAGCTAACCTTTGCTGCCTGTAGCTAACCTTTGCTGCCTGTAGCATGTAGCGTGTAGCCTGTAGCCTGTAGCTAACCTTTGCTGCCTGTAGCGTGTAGCCTGTAGCCTGTAGCTAACCTTTGCTGCCTGTAGGGAGGAGCACCCCGAGCTGATGGAGGAGAGGAAGAAGTCCGACCTGCCCGAGAAACCAAAAACCCCCCAACAGCTGTGGTACAACCACGAAAAGAAGACCTACATGAAGATCCACCCTGATGTACACACACACACACACATACGCACACACACACACACATACACACACACACAGACAAAAAACAAAACACACACAAAAAATTGTTGTATCTCTACAATTATTTTCTTCATAACTTCATAAGGTCTGTGTGTGTGTGTCTGTGTGTGTGTGTGTGTGTGTGTGTGTGTGTGTGTGTGTGTGTGTGTGTGTGTGTATGTGTGTGTGTGTGTGTGTGTGTGTGTGTGTGTGTGTGCAGGTGAGCCAGAAGGAGCTGAAGGAGGCCCTGAGGAGACAGTGGTCTCAGCTCTCAGACAAGAGGAGACTCAAGTGGATCAGCAAAGCTCTGGAGCTGCAGAAAGACTACGAGGTAGAACTGGACCAGAAATGGATCAGAACAGACCTGAACTGGACCAGAACAGACCGGACTGACCCAGAACTGGACCAGACTGACCCAGAACAGAACAGAACTGGATCAGAACAGACCAGACTGACCCAGAACAGACCAGAACTGGATCAGAACAGACCGGACTGACCCAGAACAGACCAGAACAGACCGGACTGACAGAACCATTCTTTTTCTGGTTCAATAGCGGATATCTGGTAACGCTGTCTCTGTGTGTGTGTGTGTGTGTGTGTGTGTGTGTGTGTGTGTGTGTGTGTGTGTAGGGCAGTATGAGAGCGTATCATGAAGCCCATCCAGACGTGTCCTCTGATGATCACGTCCGGTCCGTCCTCACTAAAGCAGAGAGACAGCTGAAGGACAAGTTTGATGGACGGCCAACAAAACCCCCCCCGTGAGTCTCACACACACACACACACAGAGAGACACACAGAGACACACAGACACACACAGAGACACACACACACATAGAGACACACACACACAGACACACACAGAGACACACACACACACAGAGACACACACACACACAGAGAGACACACACACACACAGAGACACACACACACACAGAGACACACACACACACAGTTAGGGTTATGGGAGAAACAACAACACCAGAGACCTTGTTACTGTCCAGGACGTTCGTTTTTAGGGAGTTAGATGGGACAGAGAGAACTTGGATCTGTTACCCTGGTAACCATGGTGACCAGCAGTTCAAATGAGGAGGCGGGGGGCTGCCCATGCTGTGGGTAATCAAAATGTCCTACAAACCATCTTTTGGGGGGGGGCAGAAATGTCCAGGCCCCTGAGAGCACACTGTTCTCCAGTATAAAAGACGTGTGATAACAGGACATGTAGAGGACAGGGCTGTTACCTCTCATGTACTTCTTAGATCTAGAGCGAGGTCCATGCTTCCATCCATTAAAGGTAACAGCCAGGCAGGTAGGTCCATGCTTCCATCCATTAAAGGTAACAGCCAGGCAGGTAGGTCCATGCTTCCATCCATTAAAGGTAACAGCCAGGTAGGTAGGTCCATGCTTCCATCCATTAAAGGTAACAGCCAGGTAGGTAGGTCCATGCTTCCATCCATTAAAGGTAACAGCCAGGTAGGTAGGTCCATGCTTCCATCCATTAAAGGTAACAGCCAGGTAGGTAGGTCCATGCTTCCATCCATTAAAGGTAACAGCCAGGTAGGTAGGTCCATGCTTCCATCCATTAAAGGTAACAGCCAGGCAGGTAGGTCCATGCTTCCATCCATTAAAGGTAACAGCCAGGTAGGTAGGTCCATGCTTCCATCCATTAAAGGTAACAGCCAGGCAGGTAGGTCCATGCTTGTCGTGGACAGTGGTCATGTGGTGGCGCTGCTGGTGGAGGTACATCCAAGTTCTGGTTAACAGGAAGTGTTGTGTTTTTATACTCTCCATACTAGGGATGTAGTACCTGATAGTTCACTCGAAGTATTAGTATTTTTGTAATGTACTTTTTCTGTGGCGTTGCCATGCCAACAGATGATGCCAAAGGAGAGGACAGAAGTACTAACTGTATTTGCAGTAATGTGTACTTTGTGTGTGTACTCTGTGTACATGAAGTAACGGGTACTTGCTGTATTTGCAGTAACGGATCCTGTGTGTACTTGCAGTAACGGGTCCTCTGTGTACTTGCAGTAACGGGTACTGTGTGTACTTTCAGTAACAAGTCCTCTGTGTACTGTGTGTACTTGCAGTAACGGGTCCTCTGTGTACTGTGTGTACTTGCAGTAACGGGTCCTCTGTGTACTTGCAGTAACAAGTCCTCTGTGTACTGTGTGTACTTGCAGTAACGGGTCCTCTGTGTACTTGCAGTAACGGGTCCTCTGTGTACTGTGTGTACTTGCAGTAACGGGTCCTCTGTGTACTTGCAGTAACAAGTCCTCTGTGTACTGTGTGTACTTGCAGTAACGGGTCCTCTGTGTACTGTGTGTACTTGCAGTAACGGGTCCTCTATGTGCTCTGTGTATTCTTGCAGTAACGGGTCCTCTATGTGCTCTGTGTATTCTTACAGTAACGGGTACTCGCTGTACTGCGCGGAGCTGATGGTGAACATGAAGGACGTCCCCAGCACCGAGCGCATGGTCCTCTGCAGCAAGCAGTGGAAGGTGATGACGCAGAAGGAGAAGGACATGTTCCAGAAACGCTGCGAACAGGTACCAACGAAGAAGAAGGGAGGGGGAGGAGACAAGGAGGTAGGGAAGGAGACAAGGACATGTTCCAGAAACGCTGCGAACAGGTACCAACGAAGAAGAAGGGAGGGGGAGGAGACAAGGAGGTAGGGAAGGAGACAAGGACATGTTCCAGAAACGCTGCAAACAGGTACCAACGAAGAAGAAGGGAAGGGGAGGAGACAAGGAGGTAGGGAAGGAGACAAGGACATGTTGCAGAAACGCTGCGAACAGGTACCAACGAAGAAGAAGGGAGGGAGGAGACAAGGAGGTAGGGAGGGGACAGACTAGGATGCAAGGAAAGGAAGCAGTTTAAGAGACTAAGATTCTGACTTCCTGTTTCCTGTTTCAGAGGAAGAAGCAGTACGACATCGACCTGCAGCGGTTCCTGGAGGTACGTCACCATGGGGGGGCCGGGGGGCTATAGCAGAAAGGGGGGGCACCTTTAATGTCTAATAGTTGCCATGGTAACAGCCGTTGCTGTTTCAGAGTCTCCCCGACGAGGAGCGAGGACGAGTCATGGGCGAGGAAAAACTGGGGGGGGCCAAGCTGGGGGCCAGCCCCCACAGAGCCAAGTCTCCTTCTGTCAAGGTAAAGTAGTCCCAGACCCCCCCCCCACACACACACACACACACACACACACAGGAAGGGGGGGACTTACACTCGTGAAGGGGTGGGGCTTAGATAACCGAAGGGGCGGGGCTTAGATAACTGAAGGGGCGGGGCGTGCACCCAGTCCCGGGTTTTGTGGAGCTCTGATGGAGGAGGACTCACCTGTCAGGTGTCCCTGGCGTCCCAGGAGCGGTGCCGGGAGGCGGAAACGGAGACGTGGACGCCCGGGGGACAGACCAGAGACAGACGGGACGGGAAGAAGACGCCGAAGCTCCCGGAGACGCCGAAGACAGCCGAGGAGATGTGGCAGCACAGCGTGATGGGAGACTACCTCGCCAAATACAGAGTAGATACACACTGTGTATGTGTGTGTGTGTGTGTGTGTGTGTGTGTGTGTATATATATAATGTGTGTGTGTGTATATATGTGTGTGTGTGTGTGTATATATATATATATATATATATATATATATATATACAGTACGGAAAGTATTCA
>JAEKDQ010000077.1:192500-200000 GCA_026937815.1 Etheostoma perlongum | reverse complement strand
ATCTGGAGGACACGCTCCATAGACTGGTTATTTGTAACAGAATCCTTCTGACCCATTAACATTGTTGTAACCTGTGTGTCTCTCTCTGTGTGTGTCTGTGTGTGTGTCTGTCTGTCTGTCTGTCTCTCTCTCTCTCTCTCTCTCTCTCTCTCTCTCTCTGTGTGTGTCATCAGAAGCGCCGCAGCACCACTAAAGTGCGCCCCAGTGCTCCTAAGGTCCGTGTGACGGCAAAGGGGAAGATGAAGGCAGTGGTGACGCCGACGGTGGGGGTCACCAAGAGAGCCATGGCATACAGAGCCAAGGTAACACACACACACATACAGAGACACACAGAGACACACACACCCACACAGAGACACACACAGATATATACACACAGAGAGACACCCACACACACACAAAAACACACACACACTTACTCTCTCTCTCTGTGTCTCTGTGTCTTCCAGCAGGACATGTCCGACTCGGACGAGGAGAAGAGCGACTCGTCAGACTCTGACGAAGACGACGAGACGTCGGGAAGCTCGGACAGCGAGGACGAGGACGATGACGAGGTAAAGACATGTTCCCTAAAACACGCTAAAAGTAGTGATTATTTACATGGAGTCTGGTGGAGATATGCTGCTCTATACACGCTAAAAGTAGTGATTATTTACATGGAGTCTGGTGGAGATATGCTGCTCTATACATGCTGAAAGTAGTGATTATTTACATGGAGTCTGGTGGAGATATGCTGCTCTATACATGCTAAAAGTAGTGATTATTTACATGGAGTCTGGTGGAGATATGCTGCTCTATACATGCTAAAAGTAGTGATTATTTACATGGAGTCTGGTGGAGATATACTGCTCTATACATGCTAAAAGTAGTGATTATTTACATGGAGTCTGGTGGAGATATACTGCTCTATACATGCTAAAAGTAGTGATTATTTACATGGAGTCTGGTGGAGATATGCTGCTCTATACACGCTAAAAGTAGTGATTATTTACATGGAGTCTGGTGGAGATATGCTGCTCTATACACACTAAAAGTAGTGATTATTTACATGGAGTCTGGTGGAGATATGCTGCTCTATACACGCTAAAAGTCTCTCTTGATTGAGTTGAATTGAATTGAAATTAAAAGTAGTGATTATTTACATGGAGTCTGGTGGGTTTGGTGATGGTGATGGTGACTCTTTAACTAAAATGTCTCCCTGTATGGATCCATCCCATAATGTTGTATTACACACACATTAAATTACTTAACTTCCTGTTCTGATGTTCACTTTTCAGAATGATGATGAAGATGACGATGAAGATCAGAGCTCCTCTGAGGAATCCAGTGACTCGGACTCGGACTAGCTCCGCCCCCTCCTCCTCATTGGAGAGGACAGGCTGTGCAGGCCACGCCTCCTCCCATGCCGACCAATGAGAGCGGGCGACGCCGTGGCGGAGCGTTTTGTTACTCGTGTGTTTTGTTTTTATCGAGTGTTGGTTGGTTTTTATCTGACAGCGTTTCAGTTGGGTTTTTGAGCCTGGGGGCGGGGCTTGTACAGAGTTTGACAGGCAGGGGGAGGGGCGGAGCCTATTGGATGTTTGTTACGGCTGAGGGAGGGGCCAAGTGTTCAGCCTCCAATCAGCTGCCTGCCTGAGAAAATTAACAATTAAATGCACTTTTTCTCATTTCTGTCCGGTTTCAGTTTGTTACTAAATACTATTACTAGTTACTTTAGTTACTAGTTACTTTGAAGTCCCGCCCACATGCCCGCCAACCAATCAGGTCACACCAACCCCTCCCAGCTGTCAATCATCCTTCACCGTGTTCTGTGTTTTTAGGGCTGTCTATCGCCATGACAACACAGAATGACAACACAGACACGAGTTGACGTTTGAATTAATAGATTTATAGAATATAAACAAGCTCCTCCCCCCCCCCCACGCATCCGCCCGTCGTCCGGTACACAAATAAATAATTTGACCTTTGGCACGCTCACCACGTTACCATGGTAACTCCCCCTCCTCTTTCCCCCCACAGTGTGTGTGTGTGTGTGTGTGTGTGTGTGTGTGTGTGTCTCAGAACTACATTACCCATCAGCCCCTGCTTCATACTCTGATTTTATAAAACAGTGATGCCCCAAAAAACAGTCCCACACATGCATCGTTACCATGGTTACCAAACATATAAAAAGGGGAAACAACATCCCCCCGCACCCCCCCAAAACAAATGTTTGCCCATCCACACAGCGACCAATCAGATCTCGTTAAAGGACCTGTCTGCTGACCATGTTCCAAAACAACATTATGGGATGGATCCCTCCAGAGAGAGACCTTTTAGTTAAAAAGTAAGATCCTTTTAGTTTAACATGAAACAGAAATCAGCATTACCAAACCCACCAGACTCCATGTAAATAATCACTACTTTTAGCGTGTATAGAGCAGCATATCTCCAGACTCCATGTAAATAATCACTACTTTTAGCGTGTATAGAGCAGCATATCTCCACCAGACTCCATGTAAATAAAACTACCAAAAGCCGTCTTGGTTCATCTTTCCACTGTTCCAACAATCACCACTCTGGTCTGGTTGGAATAAACTCTTAATTCACCCATTTACATGTGGAGATATGCTGCTCTATACATGCTAAAAGTAGTGATTATTTACATGGAGTCTGGTTCACACCTGCCAGTTACAATGGTCTCGCTAAATACTGGACCAGAGATTTCTGTTTATATCAGTCACTTAGACACCGATGCATTGTTGAAAAATACCCAAATCAGCCTTTAACATGACGCCCCACCCATACTAAACACCATATTAACTAACTGTTGTTTGAACAGATCTCCTGAACAAAAATCAACAATTACCAACATGTTGAACAAGGATGATAACAATGGATCTTCAGACAGAATTTTACTGTTTTGGGGCAAAAACTAAACTAGATAAAGGATAAAATAAATTAAATATTTTCCATCAGAATTACACACCTGGCATCAGACATCATGAACGGAGAACACAAGGTAAAACAGAAAAACTAGACCCATAAATATAACTTCTTTTCTTTAAATACACTGAAAAATGAACAGAGTTTGGTTGGTGGCTGATGATTTGGAAAATGGTCAGAAAGCAGCGGGATGGTCCTTTAAAAAGCTGCAAAGCCTCATGGGAGTCTGAGTCCACCGGCACATTAATGATGCTCAGAGCAGCTGCAACGTCTAATGTATTCATCCCTTCCCTGGTTTATTAAATGTTAATTGTCTTTTTTGTTCAGTTTCCTGTCAGCTGAGCCGACGGTGAGAGCCTTAAAGACTCACTGATTCAAAAAGGACCAAATTTGAGCAACTTATTAGATTAAATAATCGTTGTTTGCAGCTGAATTCTGTTTCAAAACAGTAACGGTGTCGTCGCCACACACACACACACACACACACACACACACACACACACACACGTCATAGCGGGACGTCCAGCAGCTTCTTGTGCAGGTACTGCTTCACCTCCTCGATGCCGTTCAGCTTCTCCAGCTCGTGATACGGCAGCTGAGAGGAGACAAGACACAGCACGGGTTAGCTTAGCACGAAGACTGTTAGTTTAGCTTAGTAAGAAAACTGGAGGCCAAGCTTAGTACAAAGACTGGAGGCCTAGCTTAGCACGAAGACTGGAGGCCTAGCTTAGCACAAAGACTGGAGGCCTAGCTTAGCACGAAGACTGGAGGCCTAGCTTAGCACAAAGACTGGAGGCCTAGCTTAGCACAAAGACTGTTAGTTTAGCTTAGTAAGAAAACTGGAGGCCTAGCTTAG
Source organism: Etheostoma perlongum (assembly GCA_026937815.1). Taxonomy (NCBI): domain Eukaryota; kingdom Metazoa; phylum Chordata; class Actinopteri; order Perciformes; family Percidae; genus Etheostoma; species Etheostoma perlongum. The sequence goes on along the minus strand of JAEKDQ010000077.1, from coordinate 196,219 downwards.
CACAAAGACTGGAGGCCTAGCTTAGCACAAAGACTGTTAGTTTAGCTTAGTAAGAAAACTGGAGGCCAAGCTTAGTACAAAGACTGGAGACAGAGGGAAACTGTTAGCCTAGCTTAGCACAAAGACTGGAGGCCTAGCTTAGCACGAAGACTGGAGGCCTAGCTTAGCACAAAGACTGGAGGCCTAGCTTAGCACGAAGACTGAAGGCCTAGCTTAGCACAAAGACTGTTAGCCTAGCTTAGCACAAAGATTGGTGGCCTAGCTTAGCACAAAGAATGTGTATGTGTGTGTGTGTCTGTGTGTGTGTGTCTCTGTGTGTCTCTGGGTGTGTGTGTGTGTGTGTCTGTGTGTCTCTGGGTGTGTGTGTGTGTGTGTGTGTCTGTCTGTGTGTCTAACCTGCAGGATGATGTATCCCAGCAGTCTCAGGTGGCGGTCCCTCATGGCCCGAGACCCGACCAGAACCTCCGAGTTGTGGCAGTAATGCCACTTATCATTAACAGACATGATGAGCCTGGAGACACAGGGACACAGAGACAGAGAGAGAGAGACAGAGACAGAGAGAGAAACAAACACACACACACACACACCTATAGTTAAATGTCATCATTACCTGATATATACAGTGAGGAAAATAAGTATTTGAACACGCTGCTATTTTGCAAGTTCTCCCACTTAGAAATCATGGAGGGTCTGAAATTGTCATCGTAGGTGCATGTCCACTGTGAGAGACATAATCTAAAAAAACATCCAGAAATCACAATGTATGATTTTTAACTATTTATTTGGAGGTGGACAATTTAGTCTCTAGTGTCTTTGGACAGCTCTTTGGTCTTGGCCATGTTAGTAGTTGGATTCTTACTGATTGTATTGGGTGGACAAGTGTTCAAATACTTATTTTCCTCACTGTACACTTTGATTGGTTGAATGATCCCCTCCCTCCTTTCCTTCCCTCCTCCCTCCTTTAATTCTTCCCTCCTTCCTTCCTTTCCTTCCTCCCTCCTTCCTTCCTTTCCTTCCTCCCTCCCTCCCTCCCTCCTTTCCTTCCTCCCTTCCTCCTCCTTTCCTTCCTCCCCTCCCTACCTCCCTCCTTTCCTTCCTACCCCCTCCCTCCCTCCTTTCCTACCCCCTCCCTCCCTCCTTCCATCCCCCCTCCACTGAGGTGTACTGACCTCCTGATGCCGGCCCTGGGCTCTGTGGGGGGGTTGTCGTCGGCGTCCTCTCTGTCGGGGGGGTGCAGCGGTGGTGAGGGGGCCCCTCTGTTGGCCCCGGGCCCTTCAGGATACGTCATCCCTTCATAGAAACCCGGCGGGAGCTCGGCCCCCGCCACCCCAGGCGCCGCACCCTCGTCCTCCAGGATCTTCCTGATGGAGAACTGGAAGAGTGCATCAGGGGCGGGGGCCGCGGGCCCCGGGGGCCCCTGCAGGCCGTCCGAGGGGGGGCTGCTGAGTGTGGAGCTGTCCTGGCTCTCCACCGAGTGCTCCTTGGCCAGACCGGAGCAGAACTCGGGCGGGGGGGCGTAGTAGGGCCGCTGCAGGCTGCTGCGCATGCTGGGGGGCAGGAAGTGCCGCGGCTCCATGGCCCCGCCCACCTGGACCGCCGGCTCGGCGCCCTCCTCCACCGCCGCGAACGGAGAAAACTTCTGGAACTCTGAAGTCACCACGGCAACCACGGCGTCAGCTGGCTTGGACGCCACGGCGACACAGGACAGAGGGACAATGCTGAGAGACGGAGCGGCGCGGCGGTCCTGACGGGAAGGACACGTCCAGAGCTGTCCATCAGCAAGACAAAGTCTGCAAACAGACAGGTATGAGTCAGACAGACAGGTAGGAATCAGACAGACAGGTAATAATATATACAGACCATGGGTATAGATACTGTACTACTGTGTGTAGTACTGTGTGTGTACCTGTGCAGTATCCCGGGGCCAGGACCTGGTCCTGTGTGTAGTTGTGTTCTCCAACCAGCTGACGCAGAGCCTCGGCCACCAGACCTTTATAACTGGAGCAGACACACACTGAGCTCAGCACGCACACAGCAGTAATAATAACAATAATAATAATAGTAGTAGTAATAAATAATAATAATAATAGTAATAATAACTGGGCTTCTTTTAAAAGAAAAATGTCTGTGCGTATCCACTCCCTAGGATTATGAGGACCACCATACTAATACTGTGTATGTAGTAGTATATGTAGTAATATATGTAGTACATGTAGTATTATCCACCCCCTATAGGATTATTAGGACCACTATACTAAGACTGTGTATATATATATATATATATATATATATATATATATATACATATATATATATATATATATATATATACATATATATATATACACATATATATACATATATATATATATATATATATATATATATATATATATATATATATATATATATATATATATATATATATATATATATATAAAAAAAAAAAAAATCCCCCTCTCCCCCTTGTGGGGGGGGTATGTGTCATCCTCAAGCTCGGGTCCTCTACCAGAGGCCTGGGAGTTTGAGGGTTCAGTATCTTAGCTGTTCCTAGGACTGAACTCTTCCGGACAGAGACCTCTGATGTTTTACCTGGAATCTGCTGGAGCCCCTCTCCCGAGTTTGGGGGTCCCAGCCCCCCCCAGTGCTCCGATTACCACTGGCACCACTGTTGCTCTTACTTTCCACATCTTTTCTAGCTCCTCTTTCAGCCCTTGGTATTTCTCGAGCTTCTCGTGTTCCTTCTTCTTGATGTTGCGATTGCTTGGGATTGCCACATCTATCACTACTGCCTTCTTCTGCTGTCTGTCCATCAACACCATGTCTGGTTGGTTAGCCATCACCAGTTTGTCAGTTTGGATCTTTAAGTCCCACAGGATCTTAGCTGGGTCATTCTGGACTACCTTAGGAGGTGTCTTCTATTTTGACCTTGGGACTTCCAGCCCATACTCGTGGCAGATGTTCCTGTACACTATGACAGCTACCTGGTTATGGCGTTCCATGTACGCACTTCCTGCCTGCATCTTACACCCTGCTGTTATGTGCTGTACTGTCTCAGGGGGGTCCTTGCACAGTCTGCACCTGGGGTCCTGCCTGGTGTGGTAGACCCCGGCCTCTATTGATCTTGTACTGAGTGCCTGTTCTTGTGTTGCCATGGTTACGGCCTCTGTGCTGTCCTTCAGTCCAGCCTTTTCCAGCCACTGGTAGGATTTCTTGATATCAGCCACTTCTTCTATTTGTCTGTGGTACACGCCGTGCAGCGGCTTGTCCCTCCATGACGGTTCTTCATCTTCCTTGTCCTCACCTTCGGGTTTCTGCTGCCTGAGGTATTCACTAAGCCCTTCATCTTTGGGGGCCATCTTTCTGATGTACTCCTGGATCTATGTCGTTTCATCCTGGACAGTGGTCTTGACACTCACTAGCCCTCGGCCTCCCTCGCTACGCTTGGTGTATACCAAGGGGTATCTGATGACTGGCAGGGCGTATGTGTTGATAGCTCGGCTCTTGTTTTTCCCGTTCAGCTGACTTTTCAGGATCTGCCTCATTCTTTGTAGGTATTTGGCTGTGGCGGTCTTCCTTGCTGCCTCCTCGTGGTTTCCGTTAGCCTGTGGCACCCCAAGCTATTTGTAGCTATCCTGAACATCTGCAATGTGGCCTTCTGGTAGTTCAATCCCCTCAGTTCTGATCATCTTCCCTCTTTTTGATACCATGCGACCACA
>JAEKDQ010000077.1:145000-187500 GCA_026937815.1 Etheostoma perlongum | reverse complement strand
ACGTTTTCTTAAAACATGCAATGGAATATTAACACATTAATAACACATTAATAACATTAATAATGGTTAAAGCTGCAGACCGGAGACTTTGCAAGGACCCATTAATAACCCATTAATAACCACTAATAACCATTAACCCTTAATAACCCATTAATAACATTAATAACCCATTAGTAACATTAATAACATTAATATCGGCTGTAGCTGAGACGTGAGCAGCGTCCTCTGACCTGTTGGTGAGCAGCTGTTCTGGGTTTGGAGGCGTGCTGCTGTCCTCGGCCGCGGCGGGGGCCGTAGCGGCGTTAGCGTTAGCGCTGTTGGGCGGGGGCGCCTGCTGCAGCGAGCGCAGCTTGAGCCTGTAGTAGGACAGCAGCAGGAAGAGCGTCTGCGGGTGGCGCTCCCGCTCCAGGTTCCTCTCCAGACCGGCCAGGCAGGCCTCGGTCAGGGCGTGCTGGCTGCCCGGGTGCAGCTTCATGCTGGAGCTGAACACCATGGACACGTCCTTCTGGTTGAACTGGCTCAGTCTGGCCTGGGCCTGGGCCTCCAGCACCTGCACCACCGCCGCGTCGCTGGGGAGGCCTGGGGGGCGGGGGGGTAACAGCTTATTATCTTAGCACAATAAAGAAATGAAAATGGGAAAATATCTTCCTATCTATATGTTATATCTGTAGGGGAGGACAGCCCTGGGGCTCTGCACCCGGCCCTAATCTCCGCCGCCTCACCGAGCGCCGCCACGGCGTACAGACAGTTGACGATGCTGAAGTTGTCAAACTTGGCGCAGTCGTTGACGATGGCGTTGCAGAGGGTCTGGAAGTCCTGATGCTCCAGGATGTGGCGTGCGTCCTCTGCCTCCTCCGTGCCGGGGGGGGGCGGGGCCTGCAGCAGCTGTCCGATCTTCTGCAGGGCCACGGGGTAGTGGTTGTGGGAGATCTTGGCGGGGTTCTGCGTGACCCAGCGCAGGACCTCGTCAGGGCGCCGCGAGCGCTCGATGAGCCGCTTCATGGTGAAGAACGTGTCGTAGCTCATCTTCTCGTGGATGAAGTTCCACGTCTTCTTCTTGTTGCTGGTGGCAACGGCCACAGCACCGCCCCCGTGTGAGTGGAAGTGTGCGTGGTGCTGGTAGTGGGGGGGCAGCGGGGGCGGGGCCAGGTGGGTGGGCTGGGGGTGGTAGTGGGGGTGGGGGTGGAAGTGCGCCCCCCTGTGAGCGTCAGGGCGCCCCTGGTACAGCGGGAAGGTGGGGGAAGGGGGGGCTGGGTGATGGGGAAGGTGAGGGTGAGGGGGGTGGGGCGCCTCCAGCACGGCCAGCCCCGCCCGTCGACCCTGTTTCACCCCCCCTCCACCTCCTCCTCCTCCTCCTCCCCCCGCGGGGCTGTAGAGGCGGGTGGCGTACATGGCGACTGGCTGAGTGGCGGTGGGGCGGCGAACGCGGCTCAGGAGGCGCCACCCAGAGGACAAACACAGCATAGTCCAACAGCCAGGCTGCCTGGAGGCAACAGCACACCACTCCTACAGGAGGAGGAGAAGAAGAAGGTGTTCATCCAAAAATCAGTTATCATCCCTACAGAGAGAGAGACCTTTTAGTTAAAGAGTAAGATCCTCTTAGGAAACAGCCCCAAACCCACCAGACTCCAGACATGTAAATAATCACTACTTTTAGCGTGTATAGAGCAGCATATCTCCACCAGACTCCATGTAAATAATCACTACTTTTAGCGTGTATAGAGCAGCATATCTCCACATGTAAATGGGTGAATTAAGAGTTTATTCCAACCAGACCAGAGTGGTGATTGGTGGAACAGTGGAAAGATGAACCAAGACAGCTTTTGGTAGTTTTATTTAGTTTCTGTCCACGTTGAATGAAGTGTGTTTTACTCTGATAAAAGTAGTGATTATTTACATGGAGTCTGGTGGGTTTGTTGTTGCCCTTTAAAGAACGCTGAGTTCACTGTTGAAGGTTTCAGTTTACCCTAAAAGATCAGATTCATTTCTTTCTAATCCAACATTAATAACACACACACACACACACACACACAGTTACTGTCAGCAGTTACTGTCAGTTACTGTCAGTTAGCCTGTCGGTTAGCAGTTACCGTCAGTTACCAGTTAGCAGTTACTGTCAGTTAGCAGTTAGCAGTTACTGTCAGTTAGCAGTTACTGTCAGTTAGCAGTTACTGTCAGTTAGCCTGTCGGTTAGCAGTTACCGTCAGTTACCAGTTAGCAGTTACTGTCAGTTACCAGTTAGCAGTGACTGTCGGTTAGCAGTTACTGTCAGTTAGCCTGTCGGTTAGCAGTTACTGTCAGTTAGCCTGTCGGTTAGCAGTTACTGTCAGTTAGCCTGTCGGTTAGCAGTTACTGTCAGTTACTGTCAGTTAGCCTGTCGGTTAGCAGTTACTGTCAGTTACTGTCAGTTAGCAGTTAGCCTGTCGGTTAGCAGTTAGCCTGTCGGTTAGCAGTTAGCCTGTCAGTTAGCTGTTAGCCTGTCAGTTAGCGGTTAGCCTGTCAGTTAGCTGTTAGCCTGTCAGTTAGCCTGTCCGGGATCATTGGAACACAACAGAAGTTCCAGAGATAAACTACAACGAGCTAACGGAGGCTACACGCGCTAGCTACAGCTAACTGATCTGTTCTCAGTCGTTATAACCTGCTTATTAACCCGGGTTATACCCGGTTATACCCGGGTTATTACCGAGTGGTTACCTCATAGCTCAGTAACACCGACGGCTCCGCTCTGCTGAAACACTAAGGCCGCTGACAGCGCGAGTTCACCGGGAAAACAGGCAGCGGTCAGCCGCTTCATTCCTCCACACAACATCCTACATTACCCGGCATGCACCTTTAGGAGCGGGCGGTCCGACAGTGCCCTCTGTCGGCCGCCCCATATATCACTGTAATACAAAAATACGTTATTATTATTATTATAATATATATATATATATAATATATAATATATATATATATATATATATATATATATATATATATATATATATATATATATATATATATATTACAGTCTATGGTCTTGACTCCATGGAGTTCATAGTATTACATCCTCCTGTACAGTTGGTCGCGGTGTAATACAAAAGCAGTAATCTGCAGAAGAAGAAGAAGAAGAAGAAGAAGTAGTAGAAGAAGAAGAAGAGTAAAGATGGCGCAGCTCTGTTATTGCGGAGCAGTGATGTTGCATTAGAGCCGCGTAGAGACCCAGTGGTGCTGCTGTGCCCCCCGGTGGTGCTGTGCCCCCCCGGTGGAGAGAGGATGACCCACCGCTACCTGCGGCTGGCAGCCGGCTGGAGGAGCTCGGTCCGCCGCCTGCTGTCCTTCAGCGCTCCGGCCAGGCTGGTTGGTGGAGCACATGCTAACATGCTAACATGCTAACAGCGACCTTTAAGTAACGAAGTGACGTCAGTAATAAGAGTAAACAGTTCTCATTCTGCAGAATATTCGCTCAGAGATGTAGATAAATACACCTGATACAGAGAGACAGACAGACAGAGAGAGAGACAGGGAGAGAGAGAGACAGGGAGACAGACAGGCAGAGAGAGAAACAGGGAGCGAGAGAGAGAGACAGGGAGACAGACTGGGAGAGAAAGACGGGGAGACAGACAGGCAGAGAGGCAGAGAGAGAGAGACAGGGAGACAGAGAAACAGACAGGGAGAGAGAGACAGGGAGACAGACAGGCAGAGAGAGAGAGAGACAGGGAGACAGATAGGGAGACAGACAGGCAGAGAGAGAGAGAGAGACAGGGAGACAGATAGGGAGACAGACAAGCAGAGAGAGAGAGACAGGGAGACAGATAGGGAGACAGACAGGCAGAGAGAGAGAGAGAGAGGGAGACAGACAAGCAGAGAGAGAGAGACAGGGAGACAGACAGGCAGAGAGAGAGAGAGACAGGGAGACAGACAGGCAGAGAGAGAGAGAGAGAGACAGACAGGCAGGCAGGCAGAGAGAGAGACAGCATGTATTAATCTCCAACAATAACACAACAACACATTACTCACTATGTGGTGTGTGACGTCTACTTCCTGTCTGTCAGGTGACGTGTACGACCACCGCGGAGGTGGCGAGGGGGCGGAGCCTGCTGACTGACCTGCTGTACCAGAGGCTGAGCTCTAGACCCCCCAGAGGTGTGTGTGTGTGTGTGTGTGTGTGTGTGTGTGTGTGTGTGTGTGTGTGTGTGTGTGTGTGTGTGTGTGTGTATTGAACACTGATGTTTTTTTTCTCTTCTTTAGGTTTTGAGAAATATTTTCCAGAAGGTCAGGTGAAGCAAAACTCCAAAAGTAGTGATTATTTACATGGAGTCTGGTGGAGATATGCTGCTCTATACATGCTAAAAGTAAAGGAGTCTGGTGGAGATATGCTGCTCTATACACGCTAAAAGTAGTGATTATTTACATGGTCTGTTGGAGATATGCTGCTAAAAGTGGATTATTTACATGGATATATGCTGCTCTATACATGCTAAAAGTAGTGATTATTTACATGGAGTCTGGTGGAGATATGCTGCTCTATACACGCTAAAAGTAAATTATTTACATGATTATTATACTATTATACTGTTTATACTGGTGGAGATATGCTTTAAGTGGAAATAACCAGATCTGATCAGCTGTTTTACGTGTGTTGTGTTCTCAGAAACCAAACCTGCCGATGCTCAGAAAGCTTCTGGAAAGTCAGGAGGAGGAGGAGGAGGAGGAGGAGGAGGAGGAGGAGGAGGAGGAGGAGGGGGGGAATAAACGAGGAGGGCGTAGGGAAGATTCCCACTGGTACAGCCGTCTGCAGAAGGTCAGTGGGGGGGGTGCAATTCCTTAAAATATGCGTCCCTGTCCTCTGTCTCTGTGATGGCGCTCTAACCTGCGGCTGATTTCTGATTACTATGGTCTCTGATGTCTCCTCTGTCTCTGATGTCTCCTCTGTCTCTGATGTGTCCTCTGTCTCTGATGTCTCCTCTGTCTCTGATGTCTCCTCTGTCTTTGATGTCTCCCTGTCTCTGATGTGTCCCCTCCAGGGAGAAGTCCCCTGGGACGATAAGGAGTTCAGGATGTACCTGCTGAGCGGAGCCGCGTTCTGGACGACCGTCACATACTTCGTCTTTTTCAGGGACGGAGGACGAGAAGTCACCTGGAAGGACTTCGTCAACAACTACCTGACCAGAGGGGGGGTGAGGGGGAGGAGAGGGGGGGGCAGGAGAGAAAGAGAGGGGGGGGAGAAAGACAGAGAGAGAGAGAGACAGAGAGAGAGAGACAGACAGACAGAGAGAGAGAAAGACAGAGAGAGAGAGACAGAGAGAGACAGAGAGAGAGAGAGAGAGACAGACAGAGAGAGAGAGAGAGAGACAGACAGAGAGAGAGAGAGAGAGACTACTCTGATGTTTAACTCGTTCTGAAGGTGCAGCATTATAACTCCAGGTGGTGTTTGATTTGTTCACCAGGTGGACCGGTTAGAGGTGGTCAACAAGCGCTACGTTAAAGTGGTCTTCTCTTCAGGGAAGGCGCCGGTGGACGGGGTGAGACTGATCAGCTGATCTTTTATTTCATGGAGTCTGGTGGAGATATGCTGCTCTATACACGCTAAAAGTAGTGATTATTTACATGGAGTCTGGTGGAGATATGCTGCTCTATACATGCTAAAAGTAGTGATTATTTACATGGAGTCTGGTGGGTTTGGTGACGACATTGCAGGCTCAGTGGTTGTCTTTGTGTCTCTGAGCAGTACGTGTGGTTCAACATCGGCAGCGTGGACACATTTGAGAGGAATCTGGAGACGGCGCAGTACGAACTCGGCATCGAGGGAGAGAACCGTCTGCCGGTGGTTTATTCCACCGAGAGCGATGGGTGAGCGCGGCGTTTAGTCTCTGACAGTGTGACTCTCTTTGGAGGGTCAAAAAAGCCGAAAACAGTGACTTTGAAGCTCTTCTTTCAACTTTATTATTATTAATATTATTATTATTATTGTTATTATTATTAATTAGACTTTGTGTTGATACATTTTTTTTCCTCTTGTTATCTCCCCCCTCCAGGACGTTCCTACTGAGCATGCTCCCCACGGTGCTGATCATTGGCTTCCTGCTGGTGATGCTGCGGCGCGGGGGGGCGGGGCCGGGGGGGCGGCCCGGCCGCGGGATGGGGGGGCTGTTCAGCGTCTCCGAGACAACGGCGAAGATCCTGAAGGACGAGATCGACGTCAAGTTCAAGGACGTGGCGGGCTGCGAGGAGGCCAAGATGGAGATCATGGAGTTCGTCAACTTCCTGAAGAACCCCCGCCAGTACGAGGCCCTGGGGGCCAAGATACCCAAGGTACTGCAAAATATACTGCAAATACACTGAATACACATATAACACCCCGGCAGTACGAGGCCCTGGGGGCCAAGATACCCAAGGTACTGCAAAATATACTGCAAATACACGTATGTGTCTCTCTGTGTGTCTCTCTCTCTCTCTCTTACTGTGTCTCTCTGCCTGTCTCTCTCTGTGTCTCTCTGTCTGTCTCTCTGTCCTGTCTCTCTGTCCTGTCTCTGTCTCTCTGTCTCTCTCTGTGTGTCTCTGTGTGTCTCTGTGTCTCTCTGTCCTGTCTCTGTCTCCAGGGAGCCATCCTGACAGGTCCTCCAGGAACAGGGAAGACTCTCCTGGCCAAGGCGACGGCCGGCGAGGCCGACGTTCCGTTCATCACTGTCAACGGCTCCGAGTTCCTGGAGATGTTTGTGGGCGTCGGCCCCGCCAGGGTGAGGTCACTTCCTGTCCCGGGACCGGACACTTCCTGTTGACATCAGTTCTAATGTTTCTGGCTCTGTACACCACCACGGGATGTAAATGAAGGGACCAAGATGAGCTTTAACTGCAGCCGTCCAGCTGTAATCTGAGGGGTTTCCATCCAGATCAGGACCCGCTGGAGGAGTCACAGCAGTCTGCAAATGGACAGGTCCCTACACCGCTGGAGGAGTCACAGCAGTCTGTAAATGGACAGGCCCCTACACCGCTGGAGGAGTCACAGCAGTCTGTAAATGGACAGGCCCCTACACCACTGGAGGAGTCACAACAGTCTGTAAATGGACAGGCCCCTACACCACTGGAGGAGTCACAGCAGTCTGTAAATGGACAGGCCCCTACACCGCTGGAGGAGTCACAGCAGTCTGTAAATGGACAGGCCCCTACACCGCTGGAGAAGTCACAACAGTCTGCAAATGGACAGGCCCCTACACCACTGGAGGAGTCACAGCAGTCTGTAAATGGACAGGCCCCTACACCACTGGAGGAGTCACAGCAGTCTGTAAATGGACAGGCCCCTACACCACTGGAGGAGTCACAGCAGTCTGTAAATGGACAGGCCCCTACACCGCTGGAGGAGTCACAGCAGTCTGTAAATGGACAGGCCCCTACACCGCTGGAGAAGTCACAGCAGTCTGTAAATGGACAGGCCCCTACACCGCTGGAGGAGTCACAGCAGTCTGTAAATGGACAGGCCCCTACACCGCTGGAGAAGTCACAACAGTCTGCAAATGGACAGGCCCCTACACCGCTGGAGAAGTCACAACAGTCTGTAAATGGACAGGCCCCTACACCGCTGGAGAAGTCACAGCAGTCTGTATATGGACTGGAGGAGTCACAGCAGTCTGTATATGGACAGGCCCTTACACTGCTGGAGGAGTCACAGCAGTCTGTAAATGGACCTCCACCCTCCAAACCCCTCAGATTACAGCTGGAGGGTGCAGTTAAAGCTCATCTTGGTCCCCGTGGGGGTGTTCAGATCCAGAATTATTAGAATGATGGACCCGGCCGGAACCATTAGAACCGATGGACCCGGCCGGAACCATTAGAACCGATGGACCCGGCCGGAACCATTAGAACCGATAGACCCGGCCAGAAACATTACAACCAATGGACCCGGCCGGAACCATTAGAACCGATAGACCCGACCAGAAACATTAGAACCGATGGACCCGGCTGAAAATGACGGTTATTTACCATGAATTCCAAAAAGTAGTAAAACTAGTTTTACTTTTTTTTTTTTTTTAAGGTTAAAAAACTTTTTTTTAAAACCCCAAAACCCCATTTTGGTTACTTTTGTCAACATTATCGCTGTTTTCCAACATTTGTCACTTTTTCAATGTGGGGGCTTTTTTTGAAGTATTTTGATATTTTTAATCTTTTACAACATTTTGAGCTCTTATTTTGACGGCCCCTTTTTTGTGACAAAAAATAAGTATGAAAATTAACTGAAAATGGGTCAAATTTGACAACATGAGGTTAAAAACGTGTTTTTTGGAGGTCTTGCTGGGATGAGGTCAGAGTGGGCGGGCCGTTGATGATGTCACTTCCTGTGCAGGTGAGAGACCTGTTCGTCATGGCGAGGAAGAACGCTCCCTGCATCCTCTTCATCGACGAGATCGACGCCGTCGGACGCAAACGGGGACGAGGAAACTTCGGAGGACAGAGCGAGCAGGAGAACACGCTGAACCAGCTGCTGGTGGAGATGGACGGTGGGGGGACATGGGGGGGACACGGGAGGGAAGGGGGGGGACACAAGGGGGAAATAAAGGGGAACACGAGGAGGAAATAGAGGGGAAAAAAGGAGGAAATAGAGGGGAACAGAGGAGGAAATAGAGGGGAAAAAGGAGGAAATAGAGGGGAAAAAAGGAGGAAATAGAGGGGAACAGAGGAGGAAATAGAGGGGAAAAAAGGAGGAAATAGAGGGGAACAGAGGAGGAAATAGAGGGGAAAAAAGGAGGAAATAGAGGGGAAAAAAGGAGGAAATAGAGGGGAACAGAGGAGGAAATAGAGGGGAAAAAAGGAGGAAATATAGGGGAACATGGGAAAAAAGGAGGAAATAGAGGGGAAAAAAGGAGGAAATAGAGGGGAACAGAGGAGGAAATAGAGGGGAACACGAGGGGGAAATAGAGGGGAACATGAGGGGAAAAAAGGAGGAAATAGAGGGGAACAGAGGAGGAAATAGAGGGGAACACGAGGGGGAAATAGAGGGGAACATGGGGGGGAGACACGGGGAAACAGGGACACGGGGAACACTGGGGAGACACCGGGGGATACAGGGGGGGACAGCCTGGCTTACCCTAAACACAGGGGCATCTCTCTCTCTCCCTCCCCCTCCTCCCCCCAGGGTTCAACACGGCGACCAACGTGGTCGTCCTGGCAGGAACCAACCGGCCAGACATCCTGGACCCGGCGCTGATGAGACCGGGACGCTTCGACAGACAGATCTATATCGGTGAGGAAGCCCCGGAGCATCGTTCTGATTATTTAGACATATATATATATATATATATATATATATATATATCTAGATATAGATATATGACTCGGCGTCTTTGTGTCCCAGGTCCTCCGGACATCAAGGGCCGAGCGTCCATCTTTAAAGTCCACCTGCGTCCTCTCAAGCTGGAGACGGAGCTGGACAAAGACGGCCTGGCCAGGAAGATGGCCGCCCTCACACCTGGATTCTCAGGTACACATCTGGAACATCTGGCTGTGTGTCTGGCTAACATCTGGAACATCTGGCTGTGTGTCTGTCGAACATCTGGAACATCTGGCTGTCTGTCTGTCTGTCGAACATCTGGAACATGTTGTTGTGTATCTGTCTAACATCTGGCTGTGTGTCTGTCTAACATCTGGCTGTGTGTCGTCTGTCGAACATCTGGAACATCTGGCTGTTTGTCTGTTGAACATCTGGAACATGTTGTTGTGTGTCTGTCTAACATCTGGCTGTGTCTGTCTGACATCTGGAACATCTGGCTGTGTGTCTGTCTGTCGAACATCTGGCTGTGTCTGTCTGACATCTGGAACATCTGGCTGTGTGTCTGTCTGTCCAGGCGCTGACATCGCTAACGTCTGCAACGAGGCGGCTCTGATCGCCGCTCGCCACCTTTCAGACGCCATCAACCAGAAACACTTTGAACAGGCCATCGAGAGAGTCATCGGGGGTGAGAACACAAACACACTCTCCCCCCCCCCCCTCCCAATTATAGTCTGAGACAGATCTTTAAAGCTGCCCCCCCCTGCAGGTCTGGAGAAGAAGACCCAGGTGCTGCAGCCGGATGAGAAGAAGACAGTGGCGTACCACGAGGCCGGACACGCCGTCGCAGGCTGGTTCCTGGAGCACGCAGACCCCCTGCTGAAGGTGTGTGTGTGTGTGTGTGTGTGTGTGTGTGTGCGCCCCCCCATCTCCTAATGTTCCGTGTTGTGTGCGTCTGTGTCTGATTGTGTGTGTGTGTCTGTGTGTGTGTGTGTGTCTCTGACTGTGTGTGTGTGTGTCTCTGTGTCTGACTGTGTGTGTGTGTGTGTGTGTGTGTGTCTCTGTGTCTGACTGTGTGTGTGTGTGTGTGTGTGTGTGTCTCTGTGTCTGACTGTGTGTGTGTGTGTGTGTGTGTGTGTGTGTGCAGGTGTCCATCATCCCCCGGGGTAAGGGGCTGGGCTATGCTCAGTATCTGCCCCGGGAGCAGTTCCTGTACACGGCCGAGCAGCTGCTGGACCGTATGTGCATGACGCTGGGCGGCCGCGTCGCCGAGGAGATCTTCTTCGGACGCATCACCACGGGCGCCCAGGACGACCTGCGCAAGGTCACTCAGAGCGCCTACGCCCAGGTACCTTTATTACACATCTGTTACACAATCTATTACACTTTGTTACACATCTATTACACTTGATTACACATCTATTACACATCTATTACACTTTATTACACATCTATTAAACTTTATTACACAGCTAATAAACATCTATTACACTTTATAACAGATATATTACACTTTATTACACATCTATTACACATCTGTTACCCTTTATAACACATCTACTACACTTTATTACACTTTATTACACTTTATTAAACATCTATTACACTTTATAACACATCTGTTACACTTTATAACACATCAACTGTGTGTGTGTCTCTGTGTCTGTCCCTGTGTGTGTCTCTGCGTATCTGTGTCTGTCTCTGTCTCTGTGTGTCTCTGCGTATCTGTGTCTGTCTCTGTGTCTGTCCCTGTGTGTGTGTCTCTGTCTCTGCAGATTGTCCAGTTTGGGATGAATGCTAAGGTGGGCCAGGTGTCCTTCGACCTGCCGCGGCAGGGCGAGATGGTCCTGGAGAAGCCGTACAGCGAGGCCACGGCGTGTCTTATCGACAGCGAGGTCCGGGTCCTGATCAGTGAGGCGCACCGCAGGACCCACCAGCTGCTGCTGGACCGCAAGGACGAGGTGGAGAAGGTATGTCCCCTGTCCTCAGGTGTCAGGGTCCAGTTGTCTCTGTCCTCAGGTGTTAGGGTCCATGTAGAGTTGTAACTGTGTCCGTTGTGTCTGTCCCTGTCTTGCAGGTGTTAGGGTCCATGTAGAGTTGGAACTGTGTCCGTTGTCTGTCCCTGTCCTGCAGGTGTTAGGGTCCATGTAGAGTTGTAACTGTGTCCATTGTGTCTGTCCCTGTCCTGCAGGTGATAGGGTCCATGTAGAGTTGTAACTGTGTCCGTTGTGTCTGTCCCTGTCCTGCAGGTGTTAGGGTCCATGTAGAGTTGTAACTGTGTCCGTTGTGTCTGTCCCTGTCCTGCAGGTGATAGGGCCCATGTAGAGTTGTAACTGTGTCTGTCCCTGTCCTGCAGGTGGCGCTGCGGCTGCTGGAGAAAGAAGTTCTGGACAAAAGCGACATGGTGGAGCTTCTGGGCAAACGACCGTTTGCTGAGAAGTCGACGTACGAGGAGTTTGTGGAGGGGACGGGAGGTTTGGACGAGGACACAACGCTGCCCGAGGGCCTGAAGGACTGGAACCGCGAGAGGAAGGAGAAAGCAGAGACTCCGGAGGAACAGGTGGCCCGCCAGATCTCTGGAGGGATGCCCTTCTGAAGACCTGCTAATGTTAAGCCTGGTCTGTGTGGAGACCAAGACCATCAGGAGCCCTGCACCATAACATCAACCCTTCAGGGTCTGTGTGGAGACCAAGACCATCAGGAGCCCTGCACCATAACATCAACCCTTCAGGGTCTGTGTGGAGACCAAGACCATCAAGAGCCTCATGTCTAACGTATCTAGATCTGGACACCCTACCGAGCTCTTCACTGTTCTCAACTTTTGTTTTTGTAAAGCACTTTGGTGAAAACCTGTTAAAGTATTGTATATGAATGAAATAAACTTTAAAGTTGGCAGCCGCCAATAAAGAAAAAAAATCTAAGTAAAATGTTCCGGAGACTTTTTGATTCCCTCTGAGATTAAAACCGAGAGTTAGTCTTCATCATCTTCATCAGCATATCTCCACCAGACTCCATGTAAATAATCACTACTTTTAGCATGTATAGAGCAGTATATCTCCTCCAGACTCCATGTAAATAATCACTACTTTTAGCATGTATAGAGCAGCATATCTCCACCAGACTCCATGTAAATAATCACTACTTTTAGCGTGTATAGAGCAGCATATCTCCACCAGACTCCATGTAAATAATCACTACTTTTAGCGTGTATAGAGCAGCATATCTCCACCAGACTCCATGTAAATAATCACTACTTTTAGCATGTATAGAACAGCATATCTCCACCAGACTCCATGTAAATAATCACTACTTTTATCATGTATAGAGCAGCATATCTCCACCAGGCTCCATGTAAATAATCACTACTTTTAGCATGTATAGAGCAGCATATCTCCACCAGACTCCATGTAAATAATCACTACTTTTAGCATCGTTAGGGTTAGGGTAAGAGTGTCAGGGCCAGCCAATCAGGGATGCAGGAATGCTAATATATGAGCTAATGTGTTAGCATGGGGTGGATTAATGCAGCAGAAAGTCTGTTATTGATCAGTTGATCTAGTCGGCTGTGTAGAGGGCGGCTGAGTGTCAACAATAATAATGATAATGTGTAAAGTTCGGTGAATTTATTTATTTAATACAAATATACAAACAAGGCATTTAAAATAAGGAACTTTTGGCTTGGGTCGAGCATATAATCAAAACATAGATCATAACATATAGATACATTACAAATCTATATTAAGAAGAGAAAAATAGAAAATGATGTCTGTGTTTTCGAGCCTTTCTTGAAGCTTTTATTGTGAAGGCGGCCGGATGTGTCCGTGTTGTACGGCGGCTCGCAGGGTTCAGTCCGCTCCGCCGCCGACGATGGGAGACGTACTCTGCGAGGAGCTGGAGGACCTGGTCCACTTCTCGGTGCCCGACCTCCCGCTGCGGGGCTACGCCGTGATGGAGGAGGTCCGCCGGCAGGGGAAGCTCTGCGACGTCACGCTCAAGGTAAGCACCCGCGGGTAGCTAGCAGCTAGCGGGGGCTAGCAGCTAGCGGGGAGCTAACAGCTAGCCACTGTCACTGCCCGATGTGAGTCGCGCATGCTCAGATGTGAACGCTTTACGACGTAACGCGTCATATCCGATGAGAGCCGAGTCAGACCGGGTCTGGCCGAGTGCAGACGCTAGTCGCGCATGCGCAGACTTAAACAGTTTACGGTAGACCTGATCCTGAAGTTAGTGAGAACCATGAAATAATAAAACCTTTCTCACTACGAACAATAACAGAAGATGGGAACCAGAAACGTTTTAGCAAGCTATGTTGTTGCTAACGTTAGCTCAACACGCCATTAAACTGTTAGTCTTGTTGTGTTTGAGGCTAGCTTGTAGCTGAGCTAGCAGTCATTTAGGAAACATAGCTATCTGCTAGTTTGAATGCTAACGTTAGCTCAGTACGCCATTAAACTGTTAGTGTTGTTGTGTTTGATGCTAGCTTGTAGCCTCCCTAATGTTCATTCTGTATTGACTACAGAAGTCTCTCGTTAGCATCTACTGTGCTACTGGTCTCAAAGTGACGCATGCGCAACTCACATCTTCACTCGTCGCAAAGTGACGCATGCGCGACTCATATCGGGCAGCGACAGCCACAACCGTCGGGAGGCTAACAGCGAAACATGCTAACGGACGCTAACAAAAACCGGTTAGTGACGTCATCTTCGTTAAAACTCGGCCAACCTTCGACCTGCCGGACACACCGGAGACCCGGGCGCGTTGTCATGGTGATCCGAGAGTCGCAAGTGTTTCCAGAGTGGGTACTACTTCATGTGCGATGCGGCGGCGGAGGGATACAGGGAACCGACACTGACAGGTGGAAGTACTGTGAAAATACTCCACTACACGTAGACTTTACTTACTGCAGTACTCAGTGAGTATAGTTAAAGTAGGTAAAGTGTCTCATAGTAGACATGGAACACAGTTTCCCAGAAGGCAACGGGGCAGAGCAGGCTGTCACAGATAACTGCAGCTGTGTGTTAGTGTGTGTGTGTGTATTAATGTGTGTGTGTGTGTGTGTGTGTGTGTGTGTGTGTGTATTAATGTGTGTGTGTGTAGGTGGGGGACCATAAGTTCAGCGCCCACCGTATCGTCCTGGCTGCCTCCATCCCGTACTTCCACGCCATGTTCACCAACGACATGGTGGAGTGTAAACAGGACGAGATCCTCATGCAGGGCATGGACCCCAGGTAATTATTAATATTATTATTAATAAGTATTATTATTAATATCATGCAGGACATGGACCCCAGGTAATTATTAATATTATTATTATTAATGTGTATCCCCCCCCCAGTGCCCTGGAGTCTCTCATCAACTTTGCGTACAGCGGCCATGTTGCCATCGACCAGCAGAACGTTCAGTCTCTTCTGATTGGCTCGAGCTTCCTGCAGCTGCAGAACGTCAAGGACGCCTGCTGCTCCTTCCTGCAGGACAGGTCAGTGAACGCACCGCACACGCTCAGTACGCTCCTCCCTGCAGGAGAGGTCAGTGAACGCACCGCACACGCTCAGTACGCTCCTTCCTGCAGGAGAGGTCAGTGAACGCACCGCACACGCTCAGTACACTCCTTCCTGCAGGAGAGGTCAGTGAACGCACCGCACACGCTCAGTACACTCCTTCCTGCAGGAGAGGTCAGTAAACGCACCGCACACACTCAGTACGCTCCTTCCTGCAGGAGAGGTCAGTGAACGCACCGCACACGCTCAGTCCGCTCCTTCCTGCAGGAGAGGTCAGTGAACGCACCACACACGCTCAGTATGCTCCTTCCTGCAGGAGAGGTCAGTGAACGCACCGCGCACGCTCAGTACGCTCCTTCCTGCAGGAGAGGTCAGTGAACGCACTGCACACACTCAGTCCACTCCTTCGTGCAGGAGAGGTCAGTGAACGCACCGCACACACTCAGTCCGCTCCATCCTGCTTCGTGCAGGAGAGGTCAGTGAACGCACCGCACACACTCAGTCCGCTCCATCCTGCAGAAGAGGTCAGTGAACGCACCGAACTCGCTCAGTACACTCCTTCCTGCAGGAGAGGTCAGTGAACGCACCACACCAGCATGCTCTGCACACGCTCAGTACGCTCCTTCCTGCAGGAGAGGTCAGTGAACACACCGCACACACTCAGTCCGCTCCTTCCTGCAGGAGAGGTCAGTAAACGCACCACACCAGCACGCTCTGCACACGCTCAGTCCGCTCCTTCCTGCAGGAGAGGTCAGTGAATGCACCGCACACACTCAGTCCGCTCTTTCCTGCAGGAGAGGTCAGTGAACTCACCGCACACGCTCAGTCCGCTCCTTCCTGCAGGAGAGGTCATTGAACGCACCGCACCAGCACGCTCTGCACACGCTCAGTCCGCTCCTTCCTGCAGGAGAGGTCAGTGAACGCACCGCACACGCTCAGTCCGCTCCTTCCTGCAGGAGAGGTCAGTGAACGCACCGCACACGCTCAGTACACTCCTTCCTGCAGGAGAGGTCAGTGAACGCACCGCGCACGCTCAGTACGCTCCTTCCTGCAGGAGAGGTCAGTGAACGTACCGCACACACTCAGTCCACTCCTTCGTGCAGGAGAGGTCAGTGAACGCACCGCACACACTCAGTCCGCTCCATCCTGCTTCGTGCAGGAGAGATCAGTGAACGCACCGCACACACTTAGTCCGCTCCATCCTGCAGGAGAGGTCAGTAAACTCACCGCACCAGCACGCTCTGCACACGCTCAGTCCGCTCCTTCCTGCAGGAGAGGTCAGTGAACGCACCGCACACACTCAGTACGCTCCTTCCTGCAGGAGAGGTCAGTGAACGCACCGAACACACTCAGTCCACTCCTTCGTGCAGGAGAGGTCAGTGAACGCACCGCACACACTCAGTCCGCTCCATCCTGCTTCGTGCAGGAGAGGTCAGTGAACGCACCGCACACACTTAGTCCGCTCCATCCTGCTGGAGAGGTCAGTGAACTCACCACACACACTCAGTCCGCTCCTTCCTGCAAGAGAGGTCAGTGAACGCACCGCACACGCTCAGTCCGCTCCTTCCTGCAGGAGAGGTCAGTGAACGCACCGCACACACTCAGTCCGCTCTTTCCTGCAGGAGAGGTCAGTGAACTCACCGCAAACACTCAGTACGCTCCTTCCTGCAGGAGAGGTCAGTGAACGCACCGCACACACTCAGTCCGCTCCATCCTGCTTCGTGCAGGAGAGGTCAGTGAACGCACCGCACACACTTAGTCCGCTCCTTCCTGCAGGAGAGGTCAGTGAACGCACCGCACACACTCAGTCCGCTCCATCCTGCTTCGTGCAGGAGAGGTCAGTGAACGCACCGCACACACTTAGTCCGCTCCATCCTGCAGGAGAGGTCAGTGAACTCACCACACACACTCAGTCCGCTCCTTCCTGCAGGAGAGGTCAGTGAACGCACCGCACACACTCAGTCCGCTCCATCCTGCAGAAGAGGTCAGTGAACGCACCGAACTCGCTCAGTACACTCCTTCCTATAGGAGAGGTCAGTGAACGCACCACACCAGCATGCTCTGCACACGCTCAGTACGCTCCTTCTTGCAGGAGAGGTCAGTGAACACACCGCACACACTCAGTCCGCTCCTTCCTGCAGGAGAGGTCAGTAAACGCACCGCACCAGCACGCTCTGCACACGCTCAGTCCGCTCCTTCCTGCAGGAGAGGTCAGTGAACTCACCGCAAACACTCAGTCCGCTCATCCTGCAGGAGAGGTCAGTGAACACACCGAACTCGCTCAGTAGACTCCTTCCTGCAGGAGAGGTCAGTGAACACACCGCACACACTCAGTCCGCTCCTTCCTGCAGGAGAGGTCAGTAAACGCACCGCACCAGCACGCTCTGCACACGCTCAGTCCGCTCCTTCCTGCAGGAGAGGTCAGTGAACGCACCGCACACACTCAGTCCGCTCTTTCCTGCAGGAGAGGTCAGTGAACGCACCGAACTCGCTCAGTAGACTCCTTCCTGCAGGAGAGGTCAGTGAACTCACCGCAAACACTCAGTCCGCTCATCCTGCAGGAGAGGTCAGTGAACGCACCGAACTCGCTCAGTAGACTCCTTCCTGCAGGAGAGGTCAGTGAACGCACCGCACACACTCAGTCCGCTCCTTCCTGCAGGAGAGGTCAGTAAACGCACCGCACCAACACGCTCTGCAGACGCTCCTTCCTGCAAGAGAGGTCAGTGAACGCACCGCACACGGTCAGTGTCTCTAACCTGTCTCTCTAACCTCTCTCTCTCTCTCTCGAACCTGTCTGTCTCAAACCTGTCTGTCTCTAACCTGTCTGTCTGTCCCAGGCTCCATCCTAAGAACTGCCTGGGGGTGCGTCAGTTTGCCGAGACCATGATGTGTACAACCCTGTACGACTCAGCGAGCAGCTTCCTGCACCAGCACTTCCTGGACGTCTGCGTCTCCGATGAGTTTCTGTCTCTGAGGACGGACGAGCTGCTGGAGCTGGTCGGCTGTGACGAGCTTAACATCAAAGCAGAGGAACAGGTGAGACACCTGGTGTGTTATATGTGTGTTACCAGTCCAGGTGTCCTACCTGTCCAGGTGTGTTATATGTGTGTTACCTGTCCAGGTGTGTTGAATGTGTGTCACCTGTCCAGGTGTGTTACATGTGTGCTACCTGTCCAGGTGTGTTATATGTGTGTTACCTGTACAGGCGTGTTACTTGTCCAGATTTGTTATACGTGTGTTACCTGTAATGGTGTGTTACATGTGTCACCTGTCCAGGTGTGTTGAATGTGTGTCACCTGTCCAGGTGTGTTGAATGTGTGTCACCTGTCCAGGTGTGTTGAATGTGTGTCACCTGTCCAGGTGTGTTGAATGTGTGTCACCTGTACAGGTGTGTTATGTGTGTGTCACCTGTACAGGTGTGTTATGTGTGTGTCACCTGTACAGGTGTGTTATATGCGTGTCGCCTGTACAGGTGTGTTATATGCTTGTTACCTGTACAGGTGTGTTATATGTGTGCTACCTGTCCAGGTGTGTTATATATGTGTGCTCTCTGTCCAGGTGTGTTATATATGTGTGTTACCTGTACAGGTGTGTTATGTGTGTGTCACCTGTACAGGTGTGTTATGTGTGTGCTACCTGTACAGGTGTGTTAGAATGTGTGCTACCTGTACAGGTGTGTGAGAATGTGTGCTACCTGTCCAGGTGTGTGAGAATGTGTGCTACCTGTCCAGGTGTGTGAGAATGTGTGCCACCTGTCCAGGTGTGTTAGAATGTGTGCTACCTGTCCAGGTGTGTTAGAATGTGTGCTACCTGTACAGGTGTGTTTTATATGTGTGTTACCTGTCCAGGTGTTCGAGGCGGTCCTGGCCTGGGTCCACCATGACCGAGACGTGAGGGAGGCTCTGCTGCCCGAGCTGCTGTCAAAGATCCGTCTCCCTCTGTGTCGTCCTCAGTTCCTGTCGGACCGCGTCCAGACGGACGAACTCGTCCGCTGCTGCCACAAATGCAGGTAAGACAAATCATAATGTCCCTCAGAAGGAGACAGCTGCTGTGTCTCTGTCCTTATGTGGAAGGACAGACAGACGGTCTGTCCTTCCACATGAGGACAGAGTGCAAGACCCACTGCATGACTCTGCCCTGTCTCCTGTGCCCTGTCTCTTGTGTCCTCTCTCCTGTGCCCTGTCTCTTGTGTCCTGTCTCCTGTGCCCTGTCTCCTGTCTCTTGTGTCCTGTCTCCTGACTTCTGTCTCCTGTCAGGGATCTGGTGGACGAAGCCAAAGACTTCCACCTGATGCCGGAGCGGCGTCCTCACCTCCCGGCCTTTAAGACCAGACAGAGATGCTGCACGAGCATCACGGGACTCATCTACGCTGTGGGCGGGCTCAACAGCTCAGGTACACCTGTCTCTCTCTTTGTCTGTCTGTCTGTCTGTCTGTCTCTCTCTCTGTCTGTCTGTCTGTCTCCAGGTGTTGTGATGTCCCTGCAGACCTCTGATTGCTTTCTGTCTCCAGGTGACTCTTTAAACGTGGTAGAAGTGTTTGATCCAATCGGGAACTTCTGGGAGCGCTGTCAGCCAATGAGGACGGCCCGCAGCAGAGTGGGCGTGGCCGTGGTCAACGGGCTGCTGTACGCCATCGGAGGATACGACGGCCAATCACGGCTCAGCACGGTGGAGGTCTACAACCCGGAGACGGACAGCTGGACGCGGGTGTCTAGCATGAACAGCCAGCGCAGGTCAGTACACCTGCCGGCCTGTCTGTCTGTCTCCCTGCCTGTCTCCCTGCCTGTCTGTCTGTTGTAATAACGTGTTGTCGTCCTCAGTGCCATGGGAACGGTTGTGATTGACGGACACATCTACGTGTGCGGCGGCTACGATGGGAAGTCGTCTCTAAACTCAGTGGAGAGTTACTCCCCGGAGACGGACCGGTGGGTTACCTAGCAACCACTATATAATGTCTGGCAACATTATGGGATGGATCCCTACAGAGATAGACCTTTTACTTAAAGAGTAAGATCCTTTTAGTTCAACACGAAACAGAAATCACCATCACCAAACCCACCAGACTCCATGTAAATAATCACTACTTTTAGCGTGTATAGAGCAGCATATCTCCACCAGACTCCATGTAAATAATCACTACTTTTAGCGTGTATAGAGCAGCATATCTCCACCAGACTCCATGTAAATAATCACTACTTTTAGCGTGTATAGAGCAGCATATCTCCACCAGACTCCATGTAAATAATCACTACTTTTAGCATGTATAGAGCAGCATATCTCCACCAGACTCCATGTAAATAATCACTACTTTTAGCGTGTATATAATAACGATGATGGTGTTGATGCAGGTGGACGGTGGTGGGGGAGATGAGCGCCAGTCGCAGCGCTGCTGGTGTGACCGTGTTTGACGGACGCATCTTTGTCTCTGGCGGCCATGACGGTTTACAGATCTTCAACACGGTCAGTTAGGTTCACTTCACTTAAGAGTCCCCACGGTAACGGATCATTACATCTTGTCCCGTGTCTTCCTTTAAAGAATAAGCATATATCCATCTTGACATTCCTCTTTCTCTCCGTCTACACAAATATACATTTCATTCATATTTTATTTGCTATATAATTGTATCTTAAGCGTACAATATGTAATTTTCTGCGAGATTTTAAAACTATTGAAAACGAAGGAAAGTCAGCTGTGCATTGATGCGCTCATCTGTTGACATTTCCCAATGCCTTCCTACAATTGCTTAATAAAAGCTTTCCACACAAACAAACGGACATGTGTCATTAGTATGAGAAACAAATGAGATTTTAACTGTCGGACGCGGGCCGGGCTCGGACAGAAAAATCCGTCCCGATCCGCACTCTAATGTAAACAAACCTTTGACGTCGTGAGGTACCATTGTTGCATTATGGGAGTTGTAGTTGTGTGTAACTGTTATTACTGTCTTATTACATAGTTAAATGGTCTCCTGCAGATGTGTAACTGTTGTAACTGTTATTGTTTTGTAATATGTTATTACCGTGTAATAACATATTACCAGTAATAACTGTTCTAACAGTTATTACTGTGTTAGTGTCTCTTGTGTGTTACTGTTATAACTACGCATATAACTATGTTATAACTGTGTAATAACTGATATGTCTCCTGCAGGTGGAGTCCTACAACCACCACACCAACCGCTGGCACCCGGCGGCGGCCATGCTGAACAAGCGTTGCCGGCACGGCGCGGCGGCGCTGGGCAGCAGCATGTTCGTGGTGGGGGGCTACGACGGCTCGGGCTTCCTGAGCGGTGCCGAGGTGTTTGAGTCGGCGGGGGGGCAGTGGAGCGAGCTGCCGGCCATGAACACGCGGCGCAGCCGGGTGTCGCTGGTGGCCACGGCGGGCCGGCTGTACGCCGTGGGCGGCTACGACGGGCAGTCCAACCTCGGCTCGGTGGAGACGTTCGACCCCCACACGCAGCGCTGGAGCTTCATGACGCCCATGCTGTGCCACGCTGGGGGGGTCGGCGTGGGCTGCATCCCGCTGCAGCCCGCCTAGACGCCCAATCACAGCGCAGGAGTCAAAGCTTTCTGTCACACGGCGAAGGCGGCGCCGCCGGCGCCATCTGAGCTTCATCGGTACGACGGCCGCGCGCAGACGCCACGCCTGGGAGGTTGTGGGTAAAACGGAGGCGCTAGCCCGCGCAGGCTAGCTGCTAGCATTGTGGACTGATTGGTGTTAAATGTTGATTTTATGCTTGATTGAAACAAGTTTTCTACATACGAGCGACAGGAAGTGGCTGACCTGGAACAAGAAGTGGCTGACCTGGAACAGGAAGTGGCTGACCTGGAACAGGAAGTGCTCTCAGATCTGTTTCCTGTGGCCGAGTTGTCTCTGAGACTGAAGTAACCAGCGAGTGAGACGCCCTCTACAGGTGGTTCAGGGAGCCTTTTAAATCAGCCGCCCCCCCAATGTGAACGGGCAGACACAGATAATGGTCTGATGCCCCCCCCAGATTGTGTCTGGGTCTGAAAATTTGAACAGAAGTGAAACCATGAGGACTGTCTACTGTTATATAATAGTATAATAATAGTATTATATAATATTATAATGCTATATAGTAATATAGATGTATCGTTTCTATTGTTATTACTTTACTAATTAGCATAACTGGAAAAGAAACGTAATAAAGTGAAAGATTGTTTATGATGACCCCCCCCCCCCGTTACTACTAAAGTACAGTTGCTGCTATTTAGAGTTCTCCATGTCGAGTAATAATAAAATATATCAGATGGTGTTTTACTGATGAGTTGGGACTGGTTTATTATAGAGGCTGAACGGGGGGGGGGATTGTGTCTGTCTCTAATGGGCTAACTGCTCCGCGTGCGGGGGGTGAGGGTAACTGCTCTGCGTGCGGGGGGTGAGGGTAACTGCTCCGCGGGGGGGGTACTGCTCTGCGTGCGGGGGGGGGGGGGGGGATGGGGACTGCTCCGCGTGCGGGGGTAACAAAGCCGTACTCATCTCAAAGTGTTTTCTTGTCTTCAGAAACTATAAAAACAGCTGGTTAGCATATAATCATGTTAGCATGTCGGCATGTTACCATGTCAGCGTGTTATGTCAACGTGTTGTCATGTCAGCGTGTTATCATGTCAGCGTGTTAGCGTATCAGCGTGTTATCATGTCAGCGTGCTATCATGTCGGCGTGTTATCATGTCGGCGTGTTATCATGTCAGCGTGTTATCATGTCAGCGTGTTATCATGTCAGCGTGTTATCATGTCGCCGTGCTATCATGTCAGCGTGTTATCATGTCGGCGTGTTATCATGTTGGCGTGTTATCATGTCAGTGTGCTATCATGTCGGCGTGTTATCATGTCGGCGTGTTATCATGTCAGCGTGCTATCATGTCGGCGTGTTATCATGTCAGCGTGTTATCATGTCAGCGTGCTATCATGTCGGCGTGTTATCATGTCGGCGTGTTATCATCGGCGTGTTATCATCGGCGTGTTATCATGTCGGCGTGTTATCATGTCGGCGTGCTATCATGTCGGCGTGTTATCATGTCGTTATCATGGGCGTGTTATCATGTCGGCGTGTTATCATGTTATCATGTCGGCGTGTTATCATGTCGGCGTGCTATCATGTCGGCGTGTTATCATGTCGGCGTGTTATCATGTCAGCGTGCTATCATGTCGCCGTGTTATCATGTCGCCGTGTTATCATGTCAGCGTGTTATCATGTCGGCGTGCTATCATGTCAGCGTGTTATCATGTCAGCGTGTTGCCATGTCAGCGAGTTATCATGTCAACGTGTTGTCGTGTTAGCATGTCAGCATGTCGGCGTGTTATCATGTTGGCGTGTTAGCGTATCAGCGTGCTATTATGTCTGCGTGTTAGCATGTCAGCATGTCATGTCAGCGTGTCTTCATGTCAGCGTATTATGTCAACGTGTTATCATGCCAGCATGATATCATGTCAGCCTGTTGTCATGTCAGCATGTTGTCATATCAGCGTGTTATCATGTCAGCGTGCTATCATGTCGGCGTGTTATCATGTCAGTGTGTTATGTCGGCGTGCTATCATGTCGGCGTGTTATTATGTCAGCGTGTTGTCATGTCAGCGTGTTATCATGTCAACATGTTATCATGTCAGTGTGTTAGCGTATCAGCGTGTTATCATGTTAGCGTGTTGCCATGTCAGCGAGTTATCATGTCAGTGTGTTAGCATGTCGGCGTGTTATCATGTTGGCGTGTTAGCGCATCAGCATGCTTTTATGTCTGCGTGTTAGCATGTCAGCGTGTCATGTCAGCGTGTCGTCATGTCAGCATGTCATCATGTCAGCGTGTCATGTCAGCATGTCATCATGTCAGCGTGTTATGTCAGCGTGTTATCATGTCAGCGTGTTATGTGTACATGTTATCATATCAGCGTGTTATCATGTCGGCGTGTTATCATGTCGGCGTGTTATCATGTCGGCGTGTTATCATGTCGGCGTGCTATCATGTCGGCGTGTTATCATGTCAGCGTGTTATCATGTCGGCGTGTTATCATGTCGGCGTGTTATCATGTCAGCGTGCTATCATGTCGGCGTGTTATCATGTCGGCGTGTTATCATGGCGTGTTATCATGTCAGCGTGTTATCATGTCAGCGTGTTATCATGTCAGCGTGTTATCATGTCAGCGTGTTATCATGTCAGCGTGTTATCATGTCGGCGTGTTATCATGTCAGCGTGTTATCATGTCGGCGTGTTATCATGTCGGCGTGTTATCATGTCGGCGTGTTATCATGTCAGCGTGCTATCATGTCGGCGTGTTATCATGTCGGCGTGTTATCATGTCAGCGTGCTATCATGTCGGCGTGTTATCATGTCAGCGTGTTATCATGTCAGCGTGCTATCATGTCGGCGTGTTATCATGTCAGCGTGTTATCATGTCAGCGTGTTATCATGTCGGCGTGCTATCATGTCGGCGTGTTATCATGTCGGCGTGTTATCATGTCGGCGTGCTATCATGTCGGCGTGTTATCATGTCAGCGTGTTATCATGTCGGCGTGTTATCATGTCGGCGTGTTATCATGTCAGCGTGCTATCATGTCGGGCGTGTTATCATGTCAGTTATCATGTGTTATCATGTCAGCGTGTTATCATGTCAGCGTGTTATCATGTCATGTCGTGCTATCATGTCATGTCGGCGTGTTATCATGTCAGCGTGTCAGCGTGTTGCCATGTCAGCGAGTTATCATGTCAACGTGTTGTCGTGTTAGCATGTCAGCATGTCGGCGTGTTATCATGTTGGCGTGTTAGCGTATCAGCGTGCTATTATGTCTGCGTGTTAGCATGTCAGCATGTCATGTCAGCGTGTCTTCATGTCAGCGTATTATGTCAACGTGTTATCATGCCAGCATGATATCATGTCAGCCTGTTGTCATGTCAGCATGTTGTCATGTCAGCGTTTTATCATGTCAGTGTGTTAGGGTATCAGCATGTTATCATGTCAGCGTGCTATCATGTCGGCGTGTTATCATGTCAGTGTGTTATGTCGGCGTGCTATCATGTCGGCGTGTTATCATGTCAGCGTGTTGTCATGTCAGCGTGTTATCATGTCAACATGTTATCATGTCAGTGTGTTAGCGTATCAGCGTGTTATCATGTTAGCGTGTTGCCATGTCAGCGAGTTATCATGTCAGTGTGTTAGCATGTCGGCGTGTTATCATGTTGGCGTGTTAGCGCATCAGCATGCTTTTATGTCTGCGTGTTAGCATGTCAGCGTGTCATGTCAGCGTGTCGTCATGTCAGCATGTCATCATGTCAGCGTGTTATGTCAGCGTGTTATCATGTCAGCGTGTTATGTGTACATGTTATCATATCAGCGTGTTATCATGTCGGCGTGTTATCATGTCGGCGTGTTATCATGTCAGCGTGTTATCATGTCAGCGTGTTATCATGTCGGCGTGCTATCATGTCAGCGTGTTATGTCGCCGTGTTATCATGTCGGCGTGTTATCATGTCAGCGTGCTATCATGTCGGCGTGTTATCATGTCGGCGTGTTATCATGTCAGCGTGCTATCATGTCGCCGTGTTATCATGTCAGCGTGTTATCATGTCAGCGTGTTATCATGTCGGCGTGCTATCATGTCAGCGTGTTATCATGTCAGCGTGTTGCCATGTCAGCGAGTTATCATGTCAACGTGTTAGCATGTCAGCATGTCGGCGTGTTATCATGTTGGCGTGTTAGCGTATCAGCGTGCTATTATGTCTGCGTGTTAGCATGTCAGCATGTCATGTCAGCGTGTCTTCATGTCAGCGTATTATGTCAACGTGTTATCATGCCAGCATGATATCATGTCAGCCTGTTGTCATGTCAGCATGTTGTCATGTCAGCGTGTTATCATGTCAGTGTGTTAGGGTATCAGCGTGTTATCATGTCAGCGTGCTATCATGTCGGCGTGTTATGTCAACATGTTATCATGTCGGCGTGTTATCATGTCAGTGTGTTATGTCGGCGTGCTATCATGTCGGCGTGTTATCATGTCAGTGTGTTAGCGTATCAGCGTGTTATCATGTTAGCGTGTTGCCATGTCAGCGAGTTATCATGTCAGTGTGTTAGCATGTCGGCGTGTTATCATGTTGGCGTGTTAGCGCATCAGCATGCTTTTATGTCTGCGTGTTAGCATGTCAGCGTGTCATGTCAGCGTGTCGTCATGTCAGCATGTCATCATGTCAGCGTGTCATGTCAGCATGTCATCATGTCAGCGTGTTATGTCAGCGTGTTATCATGTCAGCGTGTTATGTGTACATGTTATCATATCAGCGTGTTATCATGTCAGCGTGTTAGCATGTCAACATGTTATGTCAGCGTGTTATCATGTCAGCGTGTTAGCATATCAGCGTGTTAGCATATCAGCGTGTTAGCATGTCAGCGTGTTAGCATGTCAGCGTGTTAGCATATCAGCGTGTTAGCATATCAGCGTGTTGTCATGTCAGCGTGTTGTCATGTCAGAACATGAACCAGATCCAGAACCAGATCTAGAACTAGAACCAGAAGCGTCTGCAGTCTGGAGCGGAGGACCTCTTCCTGTCTTCAGGACTCATATTTAATCTGAAGGACTGAATGAGTCAAATCATATTCACACAGTAGAAATCACACGAGGAAGCGTGGTTTAGAGCGTTTATTAACAGGTCCCTGGATCCAAACCGTACCGCGGCGGACGATATAAGGTTATAAAATGGTTAGAATAAGGTTATAATGTTATAAGGTTATAATAAGGTTATAATGTTACAATAAGGTTATAATATGGTTATATTAAGGTTATAATGTTATAATATGGTTATAATGTTATAATAAGGTTATAAACATGTGATTACCACCACATTCACCTCAGAGTCACAAAACACCCAGAGAACAGATCCCTCTGCAGGACTCGGTCCCAGCCGAGGGTCAGGGGGCCGGGGTTCCGGGAGCAGCTGGTGCAGCGGTCCTGGAGCCGGCAGGCGCACCGGGCGCCCCCTTGGTCTCTGGATTCACCCCTGGACACCTGCACATCAACAATCGCTACATCAACGCTTTCAGGATGTTAAAGGTTAGTGGCTGTAGTGGGGGGGGGGGGGGGTCAGTGAGTCTGGCTGGGGGTCAGCAAGTCTGGCGTGGGGGTCAGTGAGTCTAGCGGGAGGGTTGGGGGGGGTCAGTGAGTCTATCGGGGGGGTCAGCGGGGAGTCGGGGGCAGGGGTCAGTGAGTCTATCGGGGGGGGGGGGTCAGGTGGGGGTCAGTGAGTCTGGCGTGAGGATCAGGGGGGTCGGGGGGTCTGGTTCTCACAGTGTGTCTGGCGGCTGTAGGCGGCTCTCCTCCCCGTCCAGGACCCCGTGGTACATGGAGATCTCTTGCTCCAGCCGCTGCTTGTTGCTAAGCAACGTGTCGTAGTCGCGGCGCTGCTGCTCAATCTCGCCGTGCACGTCCGACAGCTCGGCCTCCAGCCGCGCCACCACCGAGCCCAGGTTCTGCAGCTCCACGGCGTGCCAGTGGCGGGCGTCGCCCAGAGAGCTCTCCAGACCACGCTTCTACACACACACACACACACAGAGACACACACGTTATTGTGTATTGAGTTTTTTTTATATATATTATATATATTATATTTATATATATAGATATAATATATAAATACAGTGAGGAAAATAAGTATTTGAACTATTTTGCAAGTTCTCCCACTTAGAAATCATGGAGGGTCTGAAATTGTCCTCGTAGGTGCATGTCCACTGTGAGAGACATAATCTAAAAAAAATAATCCAGAAATCACAATGTATGATTTTTTAACTATTTATTTGTATGATACAGCTGCAAATAAGTATTTGAACACCTGAGAAAATCAATGTTAATATTTGGTACAGTAGCCTTTGTTTGCAGTTCCAGAGGTCAAACGTTTCCTGTAGTTCTTCACCAGGTTTGACACACTGCAGAAGGGATTTTGGCCCCTCCACACAGATCTTCTCTAGATCAGTCAGGTTTCTGGGCTGTCGCTGAGAAACACGGAGTCTGAGCTCCCTCCAAAGATTCTCTATTGGGTTTAGGTCTGGAGACTAGCTAGGCCCCTCCAGAACCTTGATCTGCTTCTTCCAGAGACCCTCCTTGGTTCTCCTGGCTGTGTGCTTCGGGTCATTGTCATGTTGGAAGACCCAGCCTCGACCCATCTTCAATGCTCTAACTGAGGGAAGGAGGTTGTTCCCCAAAATCTCGCAATACATGGCCCCGGTCCTCCTCTCCTTAATACAGTGCAGTCGCCCTGTCCCATGTGCAGAAAAACACCCCCAAAGCATGATGCTACCCCCCCATGCTTCACAGTAGGGATGGTGTTCTTGGGATGGTCCTCATCATTCTTCTTCCTCCAAACACGGTTAGTGGAATTATGACCAAAAAGTTCTATCATGGTCTCATCTGACCACATGACTTTCTCCCATGACTCCTCTGGATCATCCAAATGGTCGTTGGCAAACTTAAGACGGCCTTGACATGTGCTGGTTTAAGCAGGGGAACCTTCCGTGCCATGCATGATTTCAAACCATGACGTCTTAGTGTATTACCAACAGTAACCTTGGAAACGGTGGTCCCAGCTCTTTTCAGGTCATTGACCAGCTCCTCCCGTGTAGTTCTGGGCTGATTTCTCACCTTTCTTAGGATCATTGAGACCCCACAAGGTGAGATCTTGCATGGAGCCCCAGTCCGAGGGAGATTGACAGTCATGTTTAGCTTCTTCCATTTTCTAATGATTGCTCCAACAGTGGACCTTTTTTCACCAAGCTGCTTGGACATGTCCCCGTAGCACTTTCCAGCCTTGTGGAGGTGGACAATTGTGTCTCTAGTGTCTTTGGACAGCTCTTAGGTCTTGGCCATGTTAGTAGTTGGATTCTTACTGATTGTATGGGGTGGACAGGTGTCTTTATGCAGCTAACGACCTCAAACAGGTGCATCTAATTTAGGATAATAAATGGAGTGGAGGTGGACATTTTGAAGGCAGACTAACAGGTCTTTGAGGGTCAGAATTCTAGCTGATAGACAGGTGTTCAAATACTTATTTGCAGCTGTATCATACAAATAAATAGTTAAAAAATCATACATTGTGATTTCTGGATATTTTTTTTTAGATTATGTCTCTCACAGTGGACATGTACCTACGATGACAATTTCAGACACCTCCATGATTTCTAAGTGGGAGAACTTGCAAAATAGCAGCGTGTTCAAATACTTATTTTCCTCACTGTATATATATATATATATATATATATATATATATATATATATATATATATATATATATATATATATATATATATATATAATTCTGTTTAACTCCAGACAGAATCAGCTGCTAACACATAGCTTCAAATAAGAGACACATGTTACAAGAAGATAAGCACTGTAACACTTTAGACATGGACCTGGACTCTAGATCAGAGACCTGGACTCACCAGGGCTCGGATGGACTCGGTCTCGGCCTGCAGACTCTGGATCTTACAGCCGGCTTCGTTGCACTCGGCCTTCAGGGACTCCAGCTGCTGCTCCTCAGGACTCAGACTGCTGCTCACACACTCCGACTCCTGCACACACACACACACACACACAGACAGAGACACAGAGACACACACACACTCACACACACACACACAGACAGAGACACAGAGACACACACACACTCACACACACACACAGACAGAGACACAGAGACACACACGCACTCACACACACGCACACACACTCACAAACACACACACACACACACAGGCACAGAGACACACACACACAAAGACACACAGACACAGAAACACACACACAGGCACAAGGCATAAATTCCGACTTGTTTTCCAAAGTAAAGTGTTTTCTCTATTGGAAGGGGGGTTACTCTGAGCCTCTTATGGGGGGGGGGTTACTCTGAGCCTCTTATGGGGGGGGCAGGGGGGGTTACTCTGAGGCGGGGGGGTACCCTCACCTTGCACTCCAGGCAGCTGTCGGTGTCGGCGCGGTTCCTCTCCGTCACCTTCTCCCAGTGGCTCCGGATGAAGGCCAGGATCTGGTCCAGACTGGTCTCTATGGGGGCGTCAGGCTCGTCCACGACTCGTCCCCCCCCCATTTGACGGTAGAGGACACGCACATCCTACACACACACACACACAAACACACACACAAACAGATATACACACACAAACACACACATACACTTTTAGCCCATTTTAGGTCAGTTTACTGCTCACAAAAATTCTAAATGAAATGAATCGTAACGGTGTGTGTGTGGGGGGGGTGTCTGTGGGGGGGATGGTGTCTGTGTGGCGGGGTGTCTGTGGGGGGGGGATGGTGTGTGTGGGGGGGTGTCTGGGTGGTGGGGGGGTGTCTGTGGGGGGGTGATGGTGCCCCCACCTGCTCGTGGCCCAGCTCCAGGCTCCTCAGCTCCTCCCTCATCTTCTCCATCTGCTGCTCCAGCTCCACCCGGGTCAGCTCGGCGTCCTCCATCACCTTATACAGGGAGCTGATCTCCTCCTCCACCGCCCTCCTGAAGGGCTGCTCGCTCTCAAACCTGCCCCCCCAGAGAGAGACCCTCAGAACAGCTGGAGACCCTCAGAACAGCTGGAAACCCCCCCCCCCACAGAGACCCTCAGAACAGCTGGAGACCCACCCCCCCACAGAGACCCCCCCCCACAGAAACCTTCAGAACAGCTGGAGACCCCCTCCCCACAGAGACCCTCAGAACAGCAGGAGACCCCCGAAACCTTCAGAACAGCTAGAGACCCCCCAAAGTGTGTGTGTGTGTGTGTGTGTGTGTGTGTATGTATATATATATATATATATATATATATATATATATATATATATATATATATATATATATATATATGTGTGTGTGTGTGTGTGTGTGTGTGTGTGTGTGTGACCTCTGACCTCTCCTTGAAGTCCTCTGCGTTGGCCTGAACGTTCTCCGTCTGCAGCATCAGCCGAGCGTTGTTCAGGATCGCTTCACTGACCTGCAGAAAAACAGGAAACCAGAGAACTGAAAGCAGCTGTACACACACACACATACTCAGATACACACAGATACACACACACACACACAAAAACACACACACACACAGATATACACACACACACACACACACACTCAGATACACACAGATATACACACACACAAATACACACACACAGATATACAAACACACAGATATACAAATACACACACACACACACACACACAGATACACACACACACATAGATACACACACACACACACAAACACACACACAGATATACACACACACACAGATACACACACACACAAACACACACACACAGTAGCTAAGTTTCTATCCACTTGTCGATCAAATTATCTGAAGTTAAAAAGCTCCTGTGAATAAATCTGGTGCAACGCTACCGCTAGGCTACCGCTAGGCTACCGCTCCCACCTGCCGGTAGACGTCCTCCCACTCGGCGCGGAGCGGCCCCCAGGCGCCTGCGCTGGTCGCCTTGCGGTCCAGACAGAGTCTGATCTGCTCCTCCAGCTGCTGGTTCAGGGTCTCCAGCGCTCGCACCTTGTCCCGGTACTCCATCAGACAGCCGTTTAGCCCAGCCGCCGCGCCGCCGGCGTGCTGCCGCGCCCCGGCCCCGGCCCGCGAAAGCACGGGCGCCGCGCTGCTCCGCATCCCTTGCAGGAACACGCTGCTGATGCCCAGAGCGCGCCGCGACACGCGCGTCCCCAGGCAGGAAGCGCCGCCCGCCGCCATGGGGGCGGGGCCTACGAAGACGCCGCGGGGCGCGGCGGTGGGGACGCCTATGCGGCCGCAGGCGGCGGCGGGGCGCTCGGAGGACGGCTGTCCCAGGAAGGAGGAGCGGCGTCGCGGCAGAGGCATGGTGAGGCAAACCGCTCCGAGCCGCTCGCCGCCGGGATTTATGGGAGCTCGGCCTTCTGGAAACATGGCCGACCTTTGTTGGAGCCTTTGTTCACATGGAAACACAGAGTCTCATCCCAGCTGAGTCAGCATACACACACACACACAGAAACACACAGACACACACACACAGAGACACACACAGAGACACACACACACACAGACACACACACACGCACGCACACACACAGAAACACACACAGACACACACATGCACGCACACACACAGAAACACACACAGATACACACACACGCACGCACGCACACACACACACAGATACACACACAGACACACACACACACAGATACACACACACACACAGATACACACACACGCACGCACACACACACACAGAAACACACACACGCACGCACACACACACACAAAAACACAGACACACACACAGAGAGACACACACACGCAGAGAGACACACACACGCAGAGAGACACACACACACACACAGAGATACACACACACACAAACACACACAAACACACACACACACAGTCACCCCCCCCCCCCCACCGATATCTTGTTATTTATCTGAATGGTGTCCTGATGTTTGATGAGACAACAGGAAATGGTTAACGGACTCAAACCTGAACAGGAAATGACGTCCAACTCACCGCAGCTCTTCACACAATGATTCACAGGAAACTACAAGCGATCTCCCGCCAAAATAAAGCGGACACACCATGTAAATAATCACTACTTTAATCATCGTAAAACACACTTCATTCAAAGTGGACAGAAACTAAATAAAACGACCAAATCAATCACCACTCTGGTCTGGTTGGAATAAACTCTTAATTCACCCATTTACATGTGGAGATATGCTGCTCTATACATGCTAAAAGTAGTGATTATTTACATGGAGTCTGGTGGGTTTGGTGATGGTGATTTCTGTTTCATGTTAAACTAAAAGGATCTTCCTCTTTAACTGGTCTGTCTCTGTAGGGATCCATCCCATAATGTTGTCAGACACTTAGAATAATAATCTGACTTCAACCTTTCTATTTTCCTAAAGGAATCTAATATAATTGAGTAAATGTTGTTGACAACAGGACCACAGAAGACAGATGTTTCCAGTTTCCATGGTGTCACATGTCCAGGTGCCATGTGACACCATGTGGTCCCGGGGTCCTCTGGGAGAATCCTCTGGAGGCTGTTTGTTGAACAGAGAATAACAGAAGTGATGATCGGGGGGTTGAAACTGTCGATGCTCTGCATCATGTTTTCAGAGAACAGAGAGGCTAAAGGAGGAAGGAAGTGAAGAAAGAGACAGATGGGACTTCCTGTTTGTCGTTTGCACATTTTAATGTTTCTAAACAAAACACACATACGCACCCCGGGACCTAACTGCTAACAGATGCTAACAGATGCTAACAGCTGATAACAGATGCTAACAGCTGTTATGTACATGCAGCACACCCAGGACACTAACTGATAACAGTTGCTAAAGAAGCTAACAGCTGCGGAAGGATGCTAACAGCTGATATGTATACTACAGCACACCCAGGACACTCCTCAGCAGCTGTTAGCAGCTGTTAGCAACTGTTTTCAGCTGTTTGCTGCTGTTAGCATCCTTTAGC
The DNA here is from genome assembly GCA_026937815.1 of Etheostoma perlongum. Taxonomy (NCBI): domain Eukaryota; kingdom Metazoa; phylum Chordata; class Actinopteri; order Perciformes; family Percidae; genus Etheostoma; species Etheostoma perlongum. The sequence goes on along the minus strand of JAEKDQ010000077.1, from coordinate 154,266 downwards.
CACCGTTATTAGCTGTTAGCATCCTTTCGCAGCTTTTAGCAGCTGTTAGCATCCTTTAGCAGCTTTTAGTAGCTGTTAGCATCCTTTAGCAGCTGTTAGCATACTTTAGCAGCTTTTAGCATCCTCTAGCAGCTGTTAGCATCCTTTAGCAGCTGTTAGCAGTTGTTAGCATCCTCTAGCAGCAGCCACATTTCTAACATGTTTTTTATTGACATTAAACAATCAGCAGGTTTCTGTGGGAGAGAAGAGAGCAGCTCCAGTTCGATTCACATTCAACGTCCAGGAAACACCTCGAGTTAGCGACCCGAAGACAGCGCAGACAGGAAGTACTCGAGTTAGCGTCCCGTAGACAGCGCAGACAGGAAGTACTCGAGTTAGCGTCCCGTAGACAGCGCAGACAGGAAGTACTCGAGTTAGCGTCCCGTAGACAGCGCAGACAGGAAGTACTCGAGTTAGCGTCCCGTAGACAGCGCAGACAGGAAGTACTCGAGTTAGCGTCCCGTAGACAGCGCAGACAGGAAATGGCGTTAGCGTGCGTCTCTCCAGCAAGATCGCCTCGAGGTCTTGCCTTCTGATCAAATCTAGGAAAAATCTTCACAAAAGTCCAAGAAATGTCCTGAGAAAGTCCAAGAAAAACCGTCGCTAACGTCCTGAAAAACCGTCGCTAACGTCCTGAAAAACCGTTGCTAACGTCCTGAAAAACTGTCGCTAACATCCTGAAAAACTGTCGCCAATGTCCTGAGAAACTGTCGCTAACGTCCTGAGAAAGTGTCGCTAACGTCCTGAGAAACTGTCGCTAACGTCCTGAGAAAGTGTCCTGAGAAAGTGTCGCTAACGTCCTGAGAAAGTGACGCTAACGTCCTGAGAAACCGTTGCTAACGTCCTGAGAAACCGTCGCTAACGTCCTGAGAAACTGTCGCTAACGTCCTGAGAATCCGGCGCTAACGCCCCTCCGACGGCCCAAACAGGAAGTGGCGTGCGTCTCTACAGCGAGAGCGCCTGCGAGGTGTCGCTGTCTGACATCACCGTGGCCCTGGTGGAGCTGCGGCAGCTCTTGCTCTGATTTGCCGGCGCGTAGCGGCGGCGGGGGATGCAGACGGCCAGCAGCTGCAGGATGTCGCGGCGGAAGCGGCGTCCGATGAAGGCGTACAGGAAGGGGTTGAGGCAGGCGTGCAGGTACGCCAGGCTCTTCAGCACCTGGCCCGCCGTGTCGAAGCGCTTCATCTCGGCGCACGCCATCGTCCCGTTGGCCGCCTGCGCCGCCTGCACCGCCAGCACGGCGTTGTACGGCAGCTGGGTCACCACGAACGCCGCCACCACGGCCAGGATGACGCGCAGCGCCCGGTGCTTCTGGAAGCTGCGCGTCTTCAGCAGCGTCGCCGCGATGACGCTGTAGCAGAACGCCATGACGACGAAGGGCACGCAGAAGCCGAACATCACCTGCAGACCGCCGAGAAGCGGGAAAACAACACGGAAATAGGGGCTTTTATTTTGAAATTCTTCTGATTTAAAAAAGCTCTGAGTTCAAATTAAAAACAGACACACACACACACACTATAAATAATAATGATGGTTCTCTGACCTGCAGGGCCCGGACCAGGACCTTGGTGCGGGTCCCGATGTGGGGGGGGAACACCATCCTGCAGGACGAGTCTGCGTCTGCGACAGTGGCGAAGACGAGCTCGGGCGTGGCGAGCAGCAGCGCCAGCAGCCACACGCCGCCCACCGCCACCCGGCTCCACCGCCGCCGCGCCGCCTGAGAGTTGTGGGCCCGCGCCGAGCGCACGATGACCACGTAGCGGTCGGCGCTGATACAGGTGAGCAGCAGGGCGCCGCTGAACAGGTTCACCTGGAGACCAGGGTCCAATATTATAATACTGATACAGGAGACCAGGTTCACCTGGAGACCAGGGAAACCAGGGAGACCAGGGAGACCAGAGTCAAATATTATAATACTGATACAGGTTCACCTGGAGACCAGGTTCACCTGGAGACCAGGGTCCAATATTATAATACTGATACAGGTTCACCTGGAGACCAGGGTCCAATATTATAATACTGATACAGGAGACCAGGTTCACCCGGAGACCAGGGACCAATATTATAATACTGATGCAGGTGAGCAGCAGGGTCCCTGGAGACCAGATTCTCCTGGAGACCGAGTTCACCTGGAGACCAGGGTCCAATATTATAATACTGATACAGGTTCACCTGGAGACCAGGGTCCAATATTATAATACTGATACAGGAGACCAGGTTCACCCGGAGACCAGGGACCAATATTATAATACTGATGCAGGTGAGCAGCAGGGTCCCTGGAGACCAGATTCTCCTGGAGACCGAGTTCACCTGGAGACCAGGGACCAATATTATAATACTGATACAGGAGACCAGGTTCATCTGGAGACCATGTAGACCAGGTTCACCTGGAGACCAGGGAGTCCAGGGACCAGCATTAACACATGGATCTGGCCTATTAGACACAACGTCCTAAAACTATAACAGTGATGCAGTCAGAACTCAAATACATGTCACACCAGTGGCCCTAATCCTCCGTATCTTCCGTACATGTTTGATATGAATCAAATAAAGCCGGCTGACCTTGTAGAGGGCGGAGTTGACCTTGCAGAGGGCGGGGCCAAAGCTCCAGGCGCCGCCCGCCGCCTCCACTGCCCACAGCGGCAGCGTGAAGAGGAACAGCAGGTCCGCCAGCGCCAGGTTCAGCAGGTACACGTCTGTTTTGGTTTTCAGACGCCGGCGGAAGTTCATGTAGATCCAGACGACGGCCATGTTGCCAGCGCCGCCCACCACGGCGATGATCCAGAACAGCGGTGGCTCGTAACGGCGCCTGAACACTCGCACCGACTCCCGGTCACAGAACAGGTCGCTGCCGTAGTCGTAGTCGTCTTCCTCGGTGGTGGCCCAGGCGCTGACGGAGGACGGGTCCTGACGGAAGAGACAACAAATTACAAAACAATCTGGCAACATTATGGGATGGATCCCTGCAGAGAGAGACCACATTATGGGATGGATCCCTACAGAGAGACCACATTATGGGATGGATCCCTACAGAGAGAGACCACATTATGGGATGGATCCCTACAGAGAGAGACCACATTATGGGATGGATCCCTACAGAGAGAGACCACATTATGGGCTGGATCCCTACAGAGAGAGACCACATTATGGGATGGATCCCTACAGAGAGAGATCACATTATGGGCTGGATCCCTACAGAGAGACCACATTATGGGATGGATCCCTACAGAGAGACCACATTATGGGATGGATCCCTACAAAGAGACCACATTATGGGATGGATCCCTACAGAGAGACCACATTATGGGATGGATCCCTACAAAGAGACCACATTATGGGATGGATCCCTACAGAGAGACAACATTATGGGATGGATCCCTACAGAGAGACCACATTATGGGATGGATCCCTACAGAGAGACCACATTATGGGATGGATCCCTACAGAGAGACCACATTATGGGATGGATCCCTACAGAGAGACCACATTATGGGATGGATCCCTACAGAGAGAGAAAACCAATGGGTGACGTCACACATGCTCTGTCCACTTTTAGTCTAACATGAAACAGCCCCGACATCACCATCACCAAACCCACCAGACTCCATGTAAATAATCACTACTTTTAGCGTGTATAGAGCAGCATATCTCCACCAGACTCCATGTAAATAATCACTACTTTTAGCGTGTATAGAGCAGCATATCTCCACCAGACTCCATGTAAATAATCACTACTTTTAGCGTGTATAGAGCAGCATATCTCCACCAGACTCCATGTAAATAATCACTACTTTTAGCGTGTATAGAGCAGCATATCTCCACCAGACTCCATGTAAATAATCACTACTTTTAGCGTGTATAGAGCAGCATATCTCCACCAGACTCCATGTAAATAATCACTTTTAGCGTGTATAGAGCAGCATATCTCCACCAGACTCCATGTAAATAATCACTACTTTTAGCATGTATAGAGCAACATATCTCCACATGTAAATGGGTGAATTAAGAGTTTATTCCAACCAGACCAGAGTAGTGATTGGTGGAACAGTGGAAAGATGAACCAAGACGGCTTTTGGTAGTTTTATTTAGTTTCTGTCCACTTTGAATGAAGTGTGTTTTACTCTGATTAAAGTAGTGATTATTTACATGGAGTCTGGTGGCAGTAAACTGAGCAGCAGGTTTTTGTTACCTCTGTGGTGAACGCCGTCATGATGTCCTCCATGGAGGTCATGTGATCAGATTCAGGGACCTTTCAGGGAAACAAAGACAACAAGGAGCAGCTGTAACTCTGTGACATCACAATGTGCAGTAAGTCTGCACCTTCTGTCTGCGCTTTTAGCATCGTAACACACACTTCATTCAGAGTCAACAGAAACCAAATAAAACTATGAAAAGCTGTTTTTGGTCTTCTCTACACTTTTCCAACCATCATAACTCTAGTGCTGGTTGAAATAAACACATACTTTACCGATTTACATGTAAAAATATGTTGGCTCTATACACGCTAAAAGGACTGTTATTTAAATGGAGTCTGGTTGGTTCAGCGCTACGTCACAGCTGTCTCTGGGAAACAGAAAGGTCTTAAATAGGTTTTATAAAGTTATATCTCTGAAGGGATAAGACACTTTTATTATTTTTGGTTTTATTGTTATTCAGATGTGCACCAAGTAGTAGGCACACTGATAAAATTTCTGAGGAATTTTCTAGTTGTCTTTGATATATTCAATATATATACATATTATATATTATATATACATATATATAATATGATATTTCTACACATTTATATATACAAAGTTGTATATATATATAAATATATAATATTATAACCTATAATAAAGAGTTATGTACAGTACATCAATATAAAATACATAATAATAAAGAGTTATATATATACACACAACTCTTTATTATATAATAAAATATATAATAAAGAGTTGTGCATATATACTGTGTATATATAAATATATATATATATATATAAAAAGAGTTGGAGAACTTACAGTCGTGTGTGTTGGTCTCGGCACCGTCTGTTTGTGTCTGTTGAACCACAGAGTCGGGGGGGGGTGGCATCACACTATAGGAGAGAGTGTGTGTGTGTGTGTGTGTGTGTGTGTGTGTGTGTGTGTGTGTGTAGCGTGACAGTGAGCTGGTTGCGTGTCTCTCTCAGTTTCCTGTTTTTCAGAACAGCTCATGACACGATTTACATTTCCTCTTCTTCTGCAGCCACATGGTCACCATGGTAACCATGTGGCTGCAGAACCACATGGTCACCATGGTAACCATTTGGCAGCAGAACCACATGGTGACCATGTGGCTGCAGGTGGAACAGCAGACCAATTACAACACAGGAAACATGACAGGAAGTGACAACACTGTGTGTGTCCGTGTGTGTGTCTGTGTCTTTGTGTGTGTGTGTGTGTGTGTGTGTGTGTGTCAGTGTGTCTTTGTGTGTGTGTGTGTGTGTGTGTGTGTGTGTGTGTTAGTGTGTGTGTCAGTGTGTCTTTGTGTGTGTGTGTGTGTAGTGATTTCTAACAGAGTGTAAATTGTATTTGGGTACAAGTAGATATAAATAATGAAATACTATAACATAATATATATATATATATATATATATATATATATATATATATATATATATATATATATATATATATATATATATATATATATATATAAATCATTAAGAACTAATTATAATCCTGTGCTTTCCCGCCATCTTGTCCTCTAGGTGGCGGTAAAATGGACCGGACGAGACGCAGTGGCCGTAGAAGAAGAGAAGCGGAAGTAAACAACAACAACAGCAGCAGCAGCAGCAGCAGCTTTAGCTGGAAGTGAGTTTTAATAATAATATTTTAACTATATATTTTAATAATAATATTTTAATTATATCTTTTAATAGCTCAACGTGGTAGCAACATGACGCAACGATGCATACGGCTCATTAGCTTCTGCTAACGCTGTTAGCTTCTCCTCACAGGTTACAAAGCTCCGGTTAGCATCGCGCTAGCATGGCGCTAGCAGGGCGCTAGCATGGCGCTAGCATCGCGCTAGCAGGGCACTAGCAGTGCATTAGCATTGCGCTAGCATCGCGCTAGCAGGGCGATAGCAGTGCATTAGCATCGCGCTAGCATCGCGCTAGCAGGGCGCTACCTTAAATATTACATATATAGATTAGATAATACTTTATTCAGATTCCCTTGTAACAGCAGCAGTTTTTCAGTAAAAACAAACCAACAACAGATTGCGCCATGCTATCTGTTCAATATGCAAAAAGTACTGAATGAATGTAAAGTGGCTTTATATTATTATATTATTATGTTATTATATAATATAATGTAATTTTAATGTAAAATAAAGTCAGTACCAGGTTCTCCAGTCAGTACCAGGTTCTCCAGTTAATACCAGGTTCTCCAGTAACTACCAGGTTTACCAGGTTCTCCAGTCAGTACCAGGTTCTCCAGTCAGTACCAGGTTATCCAGTAAGCAACAGGTTCTCAAGTCAGTACCAGGTTCTCCAGTAATTACCAGGTTTACCAGGTTCTCCAGTCAGTACCAGGTTCTCCAGTCACTACCAGGTTCTCCAGTCAGCGTGAGGTTCTCCAGTCAGTACCAGGTTCTCCAGTCAGTACCAGGTTTTCCAGTCAGTACTATGTTCTCTAGTTTGCACCGGGTTCTCCAGTTAGCACCAGATTATCCACTCAGTGCCAGGTTCTCCAGTCAGTACCAGGTTCTCCAGTAAGCGCCAGGTTCTCCAGTCAGTACCAGGTTCTCCAGTAAGCGCCAGGTTCTCCAGTCAGTACCAGGTTCTCCAGTCACTACCGGGTTCTCCAGTTAGCACCAGATTATCCACTCAGTGCCAGGTTCTCCAGTCAGCGCCAGGTTCTCCAGTCAGTACCAGGTTCTCCAGTCACTACCGGGTTCTCCAGTGAGTACCAGGTTCTCCAGTCAGCGCGAGGTTCTCTTGATTTCCTGTTTTAACGTTCCAAGGTGAAATCTCTGCGACCCGGAGCCTGTGATGTCACCGTGATGTCACCATGATGTCGTGGGTGAAGCAGCGGTACCGTGACATCACCCCGGTGACGCTGCAGGTGGCGGGGGGGGCCGTGAGCGCCACTCTGTACTGCGGCGAGCCGGACGGGCTGGGGGGGGGGCTGGTGGAGTCCTTCCTGGTGGAGCTGTATCGCTGTAAGCTCTGCCAGTTCACCTGCGGCCTGAAGGCCTCCGTCAGCACCCACCTGCGCACGCACCGCCCCCCCACCCTCTCCTACCTGGGCGGAGCGGCAGGGGGCGGGGCTGAGCAGGATGGGGGGGCGGGGCCGTGTCCCCTGGACCTGAACGAGGAGGAGGAGAAACGCAGCGACGAGGATGAAGACTTCCTGCTTTACAACATGCTGGACAACATGAGCCTGCCCACCTGTGACATCAGCAGCGAGGGGGGGCTGCAGGTCGCACACACCTGTGAGGTGACACACACACAGACACACACAGACACAGACACACACACACACATACACACACACCTGACACAGACAGACAGACACACACACACACAGACACACACACACACATACACACGTATGTTTCTGTGTGCAGGTGAGCACTCTGTTCGAGGAGGAGGCCATCTTTCCTCTGAAGGGGGGGTCAGGTGACCTGTCTTGTCCCATGGACCCCCCTGCCACCCAGGAGCAGATGGCGCAGTCCGCCCACCTCATGACTCTGGGGCTGTGTCGCATCTCAGCCGCCAAACCGTCTACCGCCACCCACACCCTCCCCTCCCAACCGGACACCCCCGCCCCCCCCTCCCCGCCGCCTGCCGCGGAGGGGGGGGTGCTGCCGGCCGCCAGGCGCCACAGGTCGAGGGACCAGAAGAAGAAGAAGACGTTCCGGAGCGCCGCTGCACAAAGCGCTCTCCATCAGACCCACTCAGGTCTGAACGCCTCCAACTATTCATAATAACCCTGATATACAGTTATTGTGTATATATATGTATACTATATATATATATATATATATATATATATATATATATATATATATATATATATATATATATATATATATATATACATACATGTGGAAATGGTTTTGTGTCTGTCGTTGATGAGTAACTTTGATTGGTTCCTGCAGACGGATGGAGGAGCCGCCTGATTGGACGAGCAGGACGGAAAAAAACTGACAGGTGACGACTGAAGCTTTAATTTTGAAAAGGTGTAGAGACACATCAGAGCAAGGCTGCAAAGTAAATGGTACTAATACTTTAAACAGAAAGTAATGACAGTAATGTGAGTACCTGTGGTACTTTATAAGATACTGTTTGTATAATATACTCTGTGTGTGTGTTTGCAGTCGGAGCGTCACAGAGAAGAAGAAACCCAGCAGAGAGAAAGAAGAAGAGAAGCCAACGGGTTTCTCTTGCTCTTTGTGTCACAGGTAACTACATTACCCACAATCCCTCACTCACCACATCATTGTTTCCATAGGCTGGTTCCTGATGGACAGCTAACGCTAAAGCTAACACTCATCCAGAGGCACATTTTCTTAAAAACTGAGATGGGATATTTGGGATATATATGTAGTTTATATTATATGATATTGTGAGAAACTGCTGTTTGATGAAAACTTCATAACTTCATAATGTCGGTGTGATGTCGGTGTAAGGTTGGCGTGATGTCGGGGTAATGTTGGGGTAATGTCGGGGTAATGTTGGCGTGATGTCGGGTTAATGTCGGCGTGATGTCGGGTTAATGTCGGGATAATGTCGGCGTGATGTCGGGGTAATGTCGGCGTGATGTCGGGTTAATGTCGGCGTGATGTCGGGGAATGTCGGGATAATGTCGGCGTGATGTCGGGGTAATGTCGGCGTGATGTCGGGTTAATGTCGGCGTGATGTCGGGGGAATGTCGGGTTAATGTTGGCGTGATGTCGCGTCAATGTCGGCTTGATGTCGGGTTAATGTCGGCGTGATGTCGGTGTAAGGTTGGCGTGATGTCGGGGTAATGTCGGCGTGATGTCGGGTTAATGTCGGCGTGATGTCGGGGGAATGTTGGGATAATGTCGGGGTAATGTCGGCGTGATGTCGGGTTAATGTCGGCGTGATGTCGGGATAATGTCGGCGTGATGTCGGGTTAATGTTGGCGTGATGTCGCGTTAATGTCGGCTTGATGTCGGGTTAATGTCGGCGTAATGTCGGTGTAAGGTTGGCGTGATGTCGGGGTAATGTCGGC